>VXBA01005352.1:567623-634663 GCA_013399895.1 Serilophus lunatus
GGGGGGGAAAGCAACATGACTCATTCTGCAGGGCAGACTTATCAGTAAGTAAAGGGGGTTTTAAAATACATATTGCATGCAAATGAGAATCCATCAGAAAGTTAGTTTAATTAGTTTAAGGAGAGATGTTAATGTGGAGTTTATTTACTTCAATACAAACCAATTACATGATACTGGCAGATTTGAACAAAGATACTCAAACACAAACTAATCTCATTTCTATACCAATGCCAGTATCCCAAATGACTCATATCTATAACAATCTGGTTTCTCAAGATCCTGCTGATCTGGCTTGGCACCATCCTCTCAGCTGTCATACCCTCACTGTGACATTTCACATCTCAGTAAACTGCCATGACATCAAAATATTTTTATTGTTCATTTTTATATGGCCTGGTAGGTGTGATTTTTTCTTTCTAGAGCAAATGTCCAGGCACCCGAGGTGCTCTGGTTATCCATCTCTGCATTTATACACACAGTTTACAGGGTGAATATCAAAACAAGCCTTAAAATGTACTTCCAGACATCAAAAGTCAATTTTCTTGAGAATCCATCACAGCTCTAATTTTGCCCTGTAAAATATTTAAAGATCCATGTTCCATTCATGGACTAACTTAGGAGGATATCCCCACTGCCACCCTTCAGATGCTCCAAAAACATTGCCCCATCCCTGGAAGTGTTCAAGGCCAGGTTGGATGGGTCTTGAAGCAACCTGGGATAGTGGAAGGTGTCCTTGCTCATGACAGGGATGTTGGATTAGAAGAGCTTTAAAACAACCCTTCCAGCTCAAACTATTCTATAATTTTTATACTACAAATATTTACTTCCTTCCTTCTCAGTACTAGTATTTCTTCCTCTGCTACCTTGATCAAAAAGTCTGTGGGCTTCCTTGTATCATTATTTCATTACTGGTTTTGGCTGCTAGGTGTTTATTCAATGCCAATTAAACAATGTAAGCATCATCCTCCATCAGACATTCCATTACCACAAAACCAAATCTCCTCTCAGAAATCCAGATCAAAGAGTGGCCTCATTACATTGCAGTTTGTTCAAGAAAAAGGAGAAAGTGCCAGGATGGGAAAATCCTGTTTTAAGACAGGAGATTCCTCTGCCTCAAGACACAACAGCCCAGGAGCTGTCAGCTGATGTCTCCTGTGTGGGCTTTTTCTCTTGGGGAAAAGGGAGAAGGACTTTGGACAAGGGCTGAAGAGAGACAGGACAACAGGGAATGGCTTCCCACTGCCAGTGGGTAGAGTTAGATGGGATACTGAGAAGGAATTCTTCCCTGTGAGGGTGGTGATGCCCTGGCACAGGTTGCCCAGAGAAGCTGTGGCTGCCCCATCCCTGGAAGTGTTCCAGGGCCAGGCTGGATGGGGCTTGGAGCAACCTGGGATAGTGGAAGGTGTCCCTGCTCATGTCAATTCTCATATAAAGCCCAGAGATACGGACCCAGACTGACATCACACTCACAGGTCTCCATTGTAAACAGATAAAATTCCCAGTTTAGGAAAAACAAGCTGGTGGGTCTTGGCACAGGCAAATGAAAATGTAATATTAATTTTGAAAAGATCAAAATGCATGGATTAAAAAAGGGAAAAAGAGGATAATGCCTTACTCCTCTTGGGGAGGGGGGAAAAGTCAACTGTCAAGTTCTGTTCTGTCTTGGCTGTTTAGGAGAAAAAAGGCTGCTGACACCAAAAGAGAAAAAAACCCCAAACCCACAACTTGGCAACCTCTACACTTGGAAATGAGCTTTGAAAACGTAACCTGTCATAATGAGTCAATGTTTTTGTTCATTTAAGGAAGCTATTTATGCACATTTCTGTAAGAACAATTAGATGGGCAACAAATGTAATGAACTGAAAGGAGCACAAGGCTGTGAATGTGGGGTTTGACCTTTACTGTGCAGCTTGGTAACAGCAAACTGCTCCAGTTTTTCCCTGCTCTTTGTCAACCCCACTGAGATGACAACTAGGGTGGGATTTTAGTACTTGGGAAAGGAAATATTTATTACTTCATCTTTAGGAAACATTACTTCATTGGTTTGGAAAGCTGCCATTATTTTGGCATTAATGCTAAAAAATGAAACAAATGGGGATTACTTGCAGTTCTCAGAATACTGTTGAGTCTGTGGTTGATATTTTAGAGGAATTTTTAGATATTTGATATTTAACTTGAGATACCAAAAAGAAACTGATATACACTTACTGGATGCTTAGCATATTAGGCAGTTCAAGTGAGAACAGTGCAAAATTCACTAGTCATTCGTACTATCACAACCAGCATTCCCTTCATACCTCATGAGGCAAGAACTGTAATCATATTTTTTTCTGAATTGCAAAACAAAGGGATTATGTCACCATTGCTTTGCCCCTTTTGAGAACAGAACTCAGAATTATGCTAATTCTTGGCCTTCATCTGCTCCTCTTAAAATGTCACTGAGGAAACAATGCAGATATTCAAAATATTACTTACTGCCTGTAAGAGATTCAACTGAGAATAGTTAAAGCTCATAAACAAGTAAGAAACTTGTTCTAATTGAATTCACATCTTGCAGGATGTGGCCACATTGAATTCTTAAAATACACAAGCAAAGTTCTAGAAACTATGCTGTATTAAGAATCCACTCCTATTCCTCTCTCCACATCCTCTGCATCACCATAAAACCATGACTGCTCAAGGTGGTGTTCAAACTGAACCTGGTACCTCACTTATTAAGCTCTTATGAGTGTCCAAAGGAGGACAATGAAGATGATGAAGGGCCTTGAGGGGAAGGGTGTGAGGAGCAGCTGAGGGCACTTGGTTTGTTCAGCTGGAGAAGAAGAGACTGAGGGGAGACCTCCTGGCAGGGACAACTTGCTGGGGAGAGACAGAGGAGGGGCAGGGACTGAGCTCTGCTCTGTGGGACCAGGGACAGAATCCAAGGGAATGGGCTGGAGTTGTGTCTGGGAAACTTCAGGTTGGATATTAGGAAAAGGTTCTTCCCCAGAGGGTGGTTGGGCACTGAACAGGCTCCCCAGGGTCACAGCACCTAGGCTGACAGAGTTCAAAAAACATTTGGATGACTCTCTCAGGCGTACAGCGTGACCCTTGGAGACGGGCCCGTGCAGGGCTAAAGGTTGGACTCGATGTTCCTTGTGCATCCCTTCCAACTCAGCATATTCTGTGATTTAACACCCCCATTTCAAGACTGACACACAGAAAGATGGGGGAAAAAACTATATAAAAGGAGACAGTCTCACAGATACCCTGAGTAGCAGTATTATTATATCATTACAAATATTATATATAGATCATTACACACCACTGTGTAGCGCTGCTGCTTTACGGCACCACCTTTTGAGGGCCAGCTAAGACGGCGCCGACCACGGCGGGGGGTTGACAGGATTGACTGGCTTAAGTCAAGACTCAACTTGGTACCTCAGCTTTTGTGAGCTGCTCCCTCAGCTTCTCCACCTCCTCGCGGAGCTCGCGGATGATGCGAGCGTTGGGATCCTCGTTGACCACGGCGTGGTTGACGATGTTCTTGGCCCTGTCCGCGTATCGCAGGGTGGAAAGGGTCTCGTCGTAGTTATCTGCTGCTGGGCTCACTGTTGCCACCATGGCAGTCTTGCTGTTCCCACCAAGGCTATCCTGGGAAGGTGGGCGAGGTTATGGAATTAGAATGGCGGGTTTCTCTTGTTTCGCCCGTCCAATAAACTCGGGCAGGAAATCATGAACCTAAATTTTAGAGTAGACGGCGGCAGCTAAAAACAGAAATGTTGTTGCCAGCTCAAAAATAAACAGTGTGTAAGTCAAGAAAAAGTCGTATTTTTTTTAAGCAGGTTTAGGAAATGTCATTCTTTGCTTTCAGAATCGGTTTTAGTTTCAACAGGAATGAAAAGAAGTCCAGATTTTGGGCTTTACAGTGCCCAGTAAGGGCTTCAAAGGTTTAATTCTATGTTCTTTGCTTAGGTTTACAAACCAGAAACGTTACTACCTCAGCTTTAAACTTCTCAGATACTGCTGAGGGAGCTCAGGAAAGACCACAATGAACTGAGAATATCTTTTTTTAAAGACTAGAAGAGAGACATCATCAATAAATACTTAAATTACTGAAAGATCTCCTCATAAAAAATACAGCTGATTTTACTCCTATAAACATTTCAGAATGAGGCTCTTCCCTTCCTCCCACTGACACAGCTCACAAATCTAAATTGAGTTACATAAGAAATTACCCCCCTGGAATCTGGTTGACAGAGAAGAAGGGCGTGAAAGCACATTCCTGCAAGGCAGTGTGTCAGAGGGAGTGGGGAAGGAAGGAAGCAGGGAAGGAAAGATTCCATTTTTTTATTGATGATAAAATCACGGTTCACAATTTTGGCCAGTCTAAAAGATACAATATTCTGATTTAAATTTTCCATCAGATCTTTTTGTTTGGTTGGTTATTTGGTTTCTTTTGCTTGTTTGGATATTGTGGGGGGGTTTGTTTTGGTTTTTTACCCAATATCCTCGTCTAAGACGAATGATGCTACTAATTTCATCTTCAATAACCCATGAAATCTAGGTCAGGCATTGCCATTAGAACAATCTGACCATATTAGCTGCTTGTCCAACCATTTCAATTACAAAGCACATGTGCAACTTTCCTCAGAAATCATTAAAACACCCCTTTAAGTGTTTCCCCAAGACACTCTTTTTGGCTGCTTGATGCCTAAAACACTTTGACAGCTGTCTGGATGCTCCAGAGGTCAGACAAGCATTGACCACACAGCCTGATGAGTTTTTAGCACTTTGCTGTCTCTGCTTAAGCAAAATGGCATGAAATTCATATGAAATATAAATATATATATATATATTTACAGTGTTCAGCACTCTGAGGTGAACCAGCACCATTAGCACACACAGGTATGAGCATTTATAGAGAAGTCCACTGCAAAGAATAGTTTTCTGACTGATCCCACTGGGGTGTTTTTTTTTTTCCCATCTGAGGAGCAGCTGATGTTCACTCCAATAAATACATGGCTTGGGAGGGTCCACTCTGTACCACAGAAATGTTTTTCCAAGGCAGCTATTGAAAACTTGAAGAAGACTAAACAGGAGCACATGACTCATTCAATGACATTTCTGGGCCAAAAATTTGGAATGACACTCTGCAATGGCCAACCCTGTTCTGCATAAAAAGATGAAGTTTGGCAGGTACTGCCCTTCCAAATCCAACCTTAACAGTCTGCACTTTGTAAGCGTCCTTCAGTGCACTAATTAGCTCCAAAATAGGATTAATTCATTATTTGAACTACAACTCTGCTGTACAGGGACCTGAGAATGCTGTAACAGTGATACAGCAGAATCCACAATACACCCATTATAAGTTGGTAAAGTCCCTCTTGTAGCAACTCAAGCCCAATGCCAGACTGATAAAGTTTAAAGTATAAAACCCTTGTGCTGATTTCACTGGTTTCTTGAATGTTAAGCAAGAAAGGTGGACAAATAGTAAATCAGCCTCTCATTAGCAAAGATGGCACCTGTAAATGACCCTGGCAAGGCTGGGCTTGCATGTGATAGAGATAGAGTGGAAGTAAATAAGTTTACTTATTTCTAAGCCTAAACAAGCTCAGTTTTCCCCAGCACTAAAATGACTGTGAGAATAACTTAAAATGTAGAGATTGGAAATTATATTTTTAATAGCAGCCATCAGTAAGACATGCAGGGCTTCTGATTATCATGGGAAAACAAGATCTTCATGTCAGTAGTTTGCTAAAATCAAGAAGTTCCACCACTGACAAGCTATTTTGCTTCCTACACATAACCAGGTGCCACTCCTCAAGCAATTGTTTTTCACTTGGTACTTCTGTCTAAAGATCCTCAACAAAATTAAGCAAAAAGTGTTAGATCTCGAGAGCTACTGGTTTCTCAGATTTGTGGAGAGACATTGGGCAGATATTCCTACAGTTAGAACACTTTTGGTATCATAATTAAAGCTGAAATCTATAGACACCCCATCTCATGGCTCCTCCACACAGACCTCCTTACAAATAAATCCCTCCTTTGATCCTTAATTAAAAAAAATGTTTCTCCCTTTCAAAATAAAGCTTCAATGAGCTTGTTTGTTGAAAATGCCAAAGCCTCAAGCCTTTTGTTTGCACTTAACATAGCTGGATGTTGGGCACAAAGAAGGTTTGCCTGAAAGGAGGCAGAACAAAAGTGAGCTCCTATTTCTGAGCCATCGGCATCGTGGCCACAATGCCTCAGACAGGTGCTGAACAGGAATTGCAGTCTGCTCCCTGGATTTGTTTAGAAATGGAGCAGCATAACTAATTCTAACAACACTAGAAATTCCTTAGGAAAGTTTCCACTCTGCTTGCTCAGGGTGTTACAGCCACATCAGGAACCCGAGCACACACGGCGCTGGTTTTGTTCCCATCTTTGCAGAGAGACAAAAAAAAAAATCACTTGTTCATTAATAATTACAGTAAAATTCAGTGTAAACACATAGAAGTAAAAATACATTTAAACACTGAAAAAGTCTTAGCACAAGGGACACTGTGCCCTGAGGACTTATTTTACTTAGACACCATTCCAGCTGTGCCATTAGGATTTTCATGTGGCACTCATGACTATTTGATGTATCTGTGATGTGTTTACACCAGGGAGTAGAAATAATAGTGTTACAAGTCATGCTAAAAGGTTTATTGAAAGGCAGCACTAAGAAAAAAGAATGTTTGTGGACAGGACTGAGAAAAATTAAAGTTTGTGGTGTCAAGGGTTTACACAAGGCTTTATTTAAGCATTGAGGTCAACTTTGCTCTCAAAACTCCTTAAGACACACATCTTTTTTTCATCTCCACACCTCTGTATAACCTGGAGGTAACTTTTTCTTTTCAGTTAAATCACACAGTCATGAAATTCAAACAACATCTAAAAACAATGCTGGGGGAAGCCAAGCAAAATATTCAAGACAACAAAATGTAGCCAGAGCACCTACAAAAGAGGACAACAAAAGGCAGGTGGTGCCAAAATCCAGTTTCTTTCCAGATTATCTCTTTCTACTACCTAATGTCTTAGTTGCTCTTGGGTGACAATTAAACAAAGCACGAGGGAAAAGAAAGAAATTTGACATACATAAATCTCAAATGTAACAATTTGGATTTTTCCATGCAGACCTTACAGCTCTTCACCCAAGTCCCATCACGGTACACTCT
The DNA here is from genome assembly GCA_013399895.1 of Serilophus lunatus. Taxonomy (NCBI): domain Eukaryota; kingdom Metazoa; phylum Chordata; class Aves; order Passeriformes; family Eurylaimidae; genus Serilophus; species Serilophus lunatus. The sequence goes on from VXBA01005352.1 coordinate 574,805, forward strand.
TTTTCCTCCAAAAATGATAACAAATAAGTGTCCTATGCAGTAAAGAAAATTATTTAACTACCCATTTCACATGAATATCATGTCTAAAGTCTTCTGACCTGTTCCTCAGACTGTAACTGGGATAATGCTCTGCAATTCTACTCTGCTGACAGAAGCAGAGTGCAATAACAAATATACTAAACAATTAGGAAAAGATAATAATCAGAAACTTCAAAGCTAATCATGTCAGTATGTAAAATTCAATTGCATGCAGAAATAGCCCAAATTAAATTAGCCCCAAGGTTATATGTGAAGATGAACATACACTGACCCACAAAAGATACTGCTTTTAATTTTATTTTATTTTTAAAGTTCCTTAATCTTTAAGTCCTTGCAGGTCAGCAGAAGACAGGAAACACTTTTAGTCTGTAGAGATACTAATGGCTTACATCCAGCTTACCTTCCAAAGATAATTATGGTTAACATCAAACCCAGAAAAAGAGGCAAAAAGGAAAGAATTTTATTTCATTGAATTGAGACTCTTCTCCCCCTTTTTCTCTCTTGTATTTCACTTCAAAAACAAGAAAAACTTACTTACTTTAAGCAACCAAGTGAGCACAGAATCACGATATGGAACAAATTTGTTCTTGTTCTTGCCAGCAGCCTGATCTGCCAGGGCAGAAATAACCAGCCCAAGAGTTGTGAGGGACCTGCCCAGAGAACACAAGAAGTCATTAACAAGGGTAAATATTCATAAGTCAAATGCATATTTAAACAGTGACTTTCTCTCCCAAAATACGCTCCAAGGAAAAAGTTCTAAGTACAGTTTTGATCATTTTTCCTCACAAAAGCCCCACTTCTTTATTTTTCAGTATGTTTTCAGTCTTGATAATCAGGCTTTCATGATGAAATCTGTGGTAGTTGCAGGAACACAAGTTGTATTTTTTAAATAGATGAAGTTCTCATTCAAACATTTAAGAGTATTGCATGTCAGAAGAAGAAGTAGAGACAAGGAAAGAAGAAAATTGACTACAAGAGCTTATATCTTATTTAGAAGTCATGATAGTACTGTTAAAAAAGGGAAATAAATAATCTCCATGTCTTACTTGTTAATGTTGCTTCCTTCTTTCAGTCTGTCTCCTGCAGCACCAGTCTTGGTTGCCCTCTCACTACCTGCCAAGTCCACCAGGCTCAGCTTGCCCACCTTCTCACCTGATGTCTGTGGAAGGAACCAGACCTCAGTTAGCTCACTCAAATTAAGATATGTAGTTTGATGTCTTTTCTAACAAGAATCAAGCTTCAGTTTTTGGTGTAGATTCTTTGCAGTTATTTGGACCTGAACAGTGTCACTCACTATCTGCTGCTTCAGAAACAAAAGAAAGAAGTCTGGTACACCACTAGCTTTAAGACTTCTCAGAAGCCTCCACAGAAGAAGTAACACAAGGCATGTTAGTGAAGTGTTAAACCATGAAAAATGCCAAGTTACTACAGAAAAGGAGTCACAACCAGAGATGTGGGTTTTACAATCCCATATTGAAAAAACCTCACATTTTATACCAACTTTCTTCTTTCATCTCTTTTCAGAGACTTAAGAATGACCATGACAAGCAGCAATAATTCATGAAAATGATTACAAAGTCTCCTATATCCTTATCAGCTTCCTAGAATGCAATCCAATCTAGGAGAGCATTTAAACCTGTAATACAGATTTTGTTACAAATCCTTTTATCTCATTTGACCCAAAATGACATTCTGAAACACTCCATGAATTTCCTGCATCAATTTGAAGCTGAACAGCCAGCTCTCTTTGAGAACAGCTTGCTCATATCATGTTCTCCTGCAGCATCTGCAACTTCAGCACCTCACTATCACAAAGTGCTACACTCCCTTAAATGAACAGGGTAATTAGAATCAACATGCTTTCAAAAATGTTACCCTAAGCCTCTCAAAATATGGTGTGATCATCAAGCCACAGTGAAACCTGTTATTTCCAGGATTGAAAGGACCAGCAGATGGAAAAACAGAGAAATCTGTTCCAGAAGCTCACTGGAAGATGCAGAAAAGATAGACAGTCACAGCATCCACTTTGCATCCACACTGACCAGGACCACATAAAAAATATGTATGATAAGCCTGCAGTACAGCAACAGCAAAACTGGAAAGAAAAACCACAGCAAATCAAAGAGTTCAGCACAGTATGGTGCTGTATGATTCACAGTGTGATTTGAAGTGCAAAAGCAAAAAAAAAAAAAATCCAAATAAAGAATGAGGGAAATCATGTGGATAAGAAGATTGGTCAAAACTGAGAAACAAGGAGGAAAAATTCCAAATGCTCATTATGCTTTCTAGTAAATTCAATATTTAGGCACATACATTGCTCTGTGGACATTAAAAATATTGACAACATGAAAGAATTTCCCAAGTGTCCACAAATTTCACAGATACTTATTTCAATTTATCACCATTTTCTGTGAGGGACTAAATAATGTTGAGAAAATGTATTTCACACACCCCTCCAAGGCTTATTTATGTATAAGGAAACACAAAGAAAAACACTTTCATATTTCAATGTCTTTTAGATACATACACATAAAAATATTAATGGCATACAATGCAAAACGTTTGACATTTACACTTTTATCTATTTAAGAAGCTGATCACTTATAGATATTTGCATGAAGGTGCACTCAAGTCTTCTTCCATTTTTCATCTACACTTTTCATCTTCAGTCTGTCCTACACGCTGCTGCTTAAAAAGAAGTGGTTTTTTTCTGTGAAATACATTGAGGAGACACATCCAAGCCCAACCTTTGGACTTTGTGAGGTGCTTTCCTTACCCCTGATTGCACATCATAGAGTGTGTGGGTGAGGATGATCTTGAAGACTGCGTGGGACCGACTGCTCTCCTCGTTCATGTTGGTTGCAGCCACTGTTCGAGATTTGTTGCCCTCAGACATCAAGGACTCAATGTCCTAGAGACAATTTTCACAGCCATGAAAACATCAGCATTAACAGTTATCTCCAAAAAAAAAAATCTCATTTTGGTATAATACAGTATTTTCTCATTGAGTTTCCCACTTTTTGGAAAAAGTGAGAGGAAAACACACTGTGATCTTCCCTTTAAAGCCTAGAAATTATAGAGTGTCATGACACTCCTTAAGATATTCTATTATCAACAAAAACAATGCACCTGCCTGCACACAGCAACACTCAAAAGCAAAGAAAGAAGTGAGGAAACAGCAATTCACGTTTGAACCCTGTAGCATTTTAGCCTCAGTTGTCACACACGAGTTCTTGGAATGTGGAACACTGACAGGAGGCTCAAAGGTTTATAAAACAGAAACACACTGAATTTGAAAAGCTTATGAAGTTTTTTGGTACATTAAGTTGTGATACTTGAGGAAGCTGCAGCTCCCCTGCTTGGGGGTTTTACAGCAATCCTGTAGAGTAGTTAAATCTTCAGAGTCTCGGGTTTAGCTTTTATTTCTGCATTTCTACCGAGAGGATCCTAAAACAACTCAAAAAACAGTCAAACAACAGACCACCACAGAGCACTTTGACTCCCTATATGCTGGATTACACAAAGCTGCTGGGCAACATGGAAAGGCAAAGCATGGAATGTGTTTTGTCTCAGCAGAAACCACCAAGGAGTGGTAGATGGACACCTGCAGAAACTGCAATAGGAAGGCTTGTGCCATTGTCATGTTTTGGTTATTAAGATGACAGAATTCCATCCCATATTTAGCCATTTTTCCCATAGCACATCAATGCTTCTCAAAAAAAGTAAGGCATTTTGTGAATGCATATATAAACATTTACTAGCCAGCAGCCAAGTTTGGTGTGATGTTCTCAAGTATTTGCTTTGTAAACAACCATCAGTTTGTAATTCCAGTGTGTGCTACTGGAAAGGGAAACTACTAGACTAGGGAATGACAGCCAAAAAGTGACACAGTGTGGTGCTGAGAGCCTGTCTCTGCTAAATCCTGGCTCTGTAATTAATCACAGAACACTTTCTCATGACAACGTACACTCATCTTAAGTCTGGGAGGAAATGTGTTTCATTAAATAGTTGAATTACTTCCAGAATTATTGAATAGTACAGGATGAAGTGAGTTTCTGCTCTTAACCCTGCTCTCCCCAGGGATCACAACACAGCAAAACAACCTACAGATCTCTTACTCTTAAAATCCACGTTACTGCCACGGTGAAGAGGAACAGCTTAACAATTCTGTCCTGTTCAGGGGACAGTGCCCTGATGTTTAGGATGCCAACACAAGCCTTTTCATAAAATTGATCCTTACCTTGTAGCTAGCAACAGCTAGTTTGGATAGGCCATCTACGTAAGGGCCATAAACACTGTGTTCTCTAACCTTTAATGACTGACGGCTTCTGGGTGGGGAAAAAAAAGGTATTTATAAGCACATGACTGACTTGAGACAACACTTATACAAAGTCAATTTGTCACTGACAGATCTCAAACAGGATGGTCTCACAAACACCCTAATAAAGCACAGAACAAGGACCATAATGCAAACAAAAAAGCCTTGTGTCTACACGAGAAAAGCTGACACAGACAGTTTTATCACCTCATAAAAGGTAACATTAGGGTAAATTTACTCCAAGCTTTTAGTCTCTTTACTACTTTATTTTGATTTAAAGTGAGGGGATGCTGAGATCAGATGCTTTAGATGGGATCCATTAAGGTAAACTGGTTATGGAAAGGGAGAGTGTAGGACAACATCCTCCAGTGCTGTTCACACACCAATTACTTACCCTTTTGGGTCAAGGAGATCTCTGACTTTCTCATTGTATATCTCCATGTAGGACACTTCCACTTTGAAACTCTGCTCTTCATTTTCCTCCTTCTGTGCTCTTTCAAAGAGCCCACTGCAAAGTTTAGGGATTAATCCAGGCTGATCAGCAGTACCCATCATTGTGTAGGATTTTCCAGATCCTGGGTGAGAGAATCTGTGATTAGTGTACAGGCAATAAAGGTTCTTGCTGTGCAGAACACTGATAGGAAATAGAAGAGGTTAAAAAATTACTTAATACCTTTCAGTGAAAGATTATTTGTTCCGTTTTCTACTTTAAAATAACCAAAACATCATTGAGCTAAAGACTATTTGAATTAAAAGGAAAACAAGAAATTTAGTTCAAATTCCTGGAGAAGACTTTTCCAGGCAGATGCAGCCTTATCACAGGTGACACCCCACTAACACCCACAGGTGCAGCACAGTAAGAAAACTCTTCACATCACTCCTTAAATATTACATTTTAAAGGACAACTCAAGATTATTCTTGAGGCAGAAAATACAAGTGATGCCCTGAACTCAAGGACAATCACAGTCATTCCAAAGATTGCAATCTAAAGCATGAAAAATAAGGGTAGCCAGCAGCAACAAAACCTTATTTCTCATCCTGTTCACCTTGTATCTGATGAGAAAAACATTTCTTATCTCCATTACAAGGCTTTACTCCTGAAACAATGTCACAACAGGTGTGAAAAGTCTCCAGCCAGAATGTAACACCTTTTGAGGGAACAATATTTCTGCTTATTGGGGACTTACCCGTTTGCCCATAGGCAAAGATACAAGCGTTGTAGCCTTCAAAGGCATTCTGAAGAATATTCTCCCCAAGGCACTTGAAAACAACATCTTGACCTAAAAAATAAAACACACAAGCCAACATTGTGACACAGCAAGAGGTATTTGTTCCTTGGTTTGGATTCTTCAAGGATTATGTCAAAGCAGGTGCTGTTGTTCCTGCTGCTGTCGCCTAAATGACATTCAATATTTGCTCCCTGCACAGGGCAAGCCCATCAGCAGCAAGAGATGTGCTCCAGATTTATGCTACTGCAACAATCAGAAGCTGGGATTATCATGAATATACCTGTATGTTCTTAAAGCAACATCCTACCTACGCTCACACTGAGAAGTTTTATCAGCAGAGAATCTACTACCAACTGCAGAATTTAATCCACCCCCTAAAAATATACTCAACCTGCACATTTTAATGGCACTCAGTTGATTTTAATCTGAGAGAATCAGTGGAGCACTGCATAATTTTACTGTATAAGACGCTGAATAACACCAGGAGGAGATTTTTGCAGAACAGGAATCACAAGGATGTGGAAGATACGGGTATGTACAGGATATGCATCAGCAAAATACAGGGTGTATAATTTCTTTTGTAATTGTATCATTCTTTTGTAACTGAGCTTTTGAGATCCAAGTAGACAAAGAAAGGCTTCAAGTATCTGGGGAGTACCTATTTCAACAAAAATCTCTATTTTCACAATTTCTTTTACAAGCAGAGGAATTAAAAGTCTGGACAAGGCATGGCAGAACTCTATGGACTGAAATTCCCTCAAATACGTCAATGCTCCTTTAGGGTCATTCCTTTTCTCACTGAATTTCATATCTTTGCATCCAAGTCCATGCTAAATTCCCCACCAGGATCCCTCTCATTGTATAAGAGGCCATAATACAAGTTAAATAGGCACCTCCATTAATTTGAATAACAAAATATATATCTTCCTACGCCATTTACATTGGCTCAAAGTGGCATGCTTTCCTCAGTTCCCTGATAAATTATTCTTAATTAGTTATTTGTTAAAGAAGTTGCAATTAGGAAGTGGATGTGCCTTTATTTTTAAAAAAATCACAGGAAAAATATAACATTAACAAGTTCAACTGACCCCAGATTTTAAAGGATAACAACTATGAAAGGAATAGATGACAGGAGTCCTCTATTATATTGAATCATCTATTTATAGCAAATATATACAATATATAAATATATTAGATAAGTAGTCTATTTATATTTAATCTAAATATATATTTAATATATAAATATATTTAAATATAATATATAAATATATTAAATAAGCAATCTACTTATATTAAATCTAAATATATTTATAATATTATACGTATATTTATCATTTTATCATCGCTTTTTGCCAAAATGTGTCACACTAACACACAGAAAGGTTTTACTTAAATACATTACACATTTTCACCACAGCATCTGAACTCCCACACACCTACACAAAATTAGGCTTTTATTAATATTCCATTATTAAGTTGCACTCTGATGCCAAACTCCCATCAGCACTGAGAAACATGAAATTACATATAACGATGCCCCTCAGAGCCTGAAAATAAATGGATTTCATGCTTTTAAAGATAGGGATCTGAAACAGTACTTTAAATACAGCTGTAAATATGAGTAAGCCATCAAAGTGATGGATTTCTCCATCCCCTACACTGCAAATGGGGGGCAGTGCCTGTTGTTGATGACAGAAATAGGAGCGATTGAAGATTTCCCTTTTCCTTTTGACAACAAGCAGTCATACAGGGGGATAGCACTTTGTGCCATATGGCCTGTGCCCTGTAGCAAAGGCTGTTTTTTAATTAGATCCTTCCCACTTGGAGACAACAAAGGCCCAGCAAATATTACCTGCATATTTGTCTTTGACAGACTCATCCATAGACCAAAAGCAGTGATCGTAAGCAAACACCTGTGGGGAAAGAACCAGGATGTCTCAAAAAACTGCTGCCAGACCAAACATGTCATCCAAATTTTGACATTCTGCACATAACACACATTCCCACACAATTACTTATTTTCTTGAAGCCTAAACAAACCCTTCATCTTCCTCTACGCTTTCATTTGTTCCTGGTTTCTGGTTCCTCCTTTCTGTGCCAATCCTACTCCCTGCTCTCCCAAAGCTCTCCATGTGCCAACCAAGTGGATGTCAAGTTCTCAGCATCTCCCTTTAAACCCATCCTAGCAATTCACTTTTCACAAGAGTTTCTATTTTGCAAACTGACAGATGTCCTCAAGCTGTTTCTGCCTCCCATCTCCCCGTGCCTCTTGTCTGCATAAATTAAAAACAAGCCTTAGGGTTGGAGCCTCTTTTCATATAAGAGGAGTATGTCTTTATTTATATACCATGACAAACCAAAGCAGTCATCAAAGTCTGATATTTGTAAGGAATAATATCAAACAAATCAGCTTTATCATGAAAAGAATAGCACTATACTCTTCTTTAACAGAAAAGTTTCAAAAATGGTGGTAAATCCATTGTAAGGTCCACAGGCACCTTTCATCCTAAAATATGATCTCCAATAAGACAATGCATATTTTGGGACAGATGTTTGCAAAGACAGCTCCCCTGGGTATGTATTTGCAAGGAAAAAAATTAATTAGGGTAATGTGTGACCTACATTCACATGGGCAAAAAAATTTACTCTGTAGGACGTAGGAAAAGGGAAGTGAAACGTGGAGCTTTGCCTGTGGATTTCTCCCCACAAGCTTAATGGAAACTGCTCTTTCCCCTTTGGATGTCCTGCACTGCTACATTGCTGACAACCCACATTTATGAAAATGCTTAATAGAGCAAAATCCTTGAAATTTAAATAACTTCAAAAATATATTGTTTTTTTACCCTTTACTGCACCATGTCCCAGCACCAAGAGATAAAAATGGTTATTTTATATCCCCTAACTGAGGAAACAACAGCTTGTCTAGTTAATATTAAGGTGGGGCTTTTAATTTTGAATTTATGTTACAATTAAACACGTTATTAAAACATCCCATGCCTTCAGAACATTTTAGTAAAACACCACTGGCTAAATGACCACATCCCTAAAGCTGATCCCTGATCCCAGGGCAGGGAGAGAAGTCTTCAAACCAAATACAAGTCACGGGATCACAACAACAAAACGGGTTTTCTTTAACACCAACAGCAGAAAATGCTTTTAAAGGCTCACAAAGAACAAGCATCTTCCATTCACAGCCTGCAGTGCTGAGTGTGGATGTTCTCATTTGTTCCTCTGACTCATTTCTTGGCACACGCTGTTCAGAGCTCTTCTGCAGCAAGGAGATGCTTTGAGTTTCTTCCTCAACAGCTGATCAATGACTGAGCTGGTTTTCAAAATGCTTTTAATATTTGGATAACCCAAGCCTGAGTAAGTGATGGGATAATTTTCACACACTGGTTTAATATGCAATAAAAAGAAGCCCTTACCTTTGGGTGGTTCCTACTGTTCCCCAGCACATCAGGAGAGAAAAGGATTTGGTAGAAGGTCAGGGGAAGAAAAGAAAAAAGGAAAAAAAAAAGAAAAACAAAGACTGTTAATTGTAATTATTTCAGCCTAATTACACTTTAATCATTGGAATTAATCACTGGAATGCTGTATTTAAGAAGTTCATTTCTCTCCTCAGATCTCTCCTTGCTTACAGATCCCAAGTCACTTTATAAATCTTTTTTAGGAGCAAGATTTGTGATTCTGCTCTAAGCTTTTAAATTCAAAGGCACTGATTTTTCTCATGCTGCCACCATCTCTTCCTCATCCTCTCACAGGTTTATTTTCCTTGTGACATCTCTCCCTCTCTCTGGGTGTCACTGCCTCTTAAAAACAAAGTACCCAAGCAACGTAAAGATTTCCAAAACCACTTGAACAGGAACTTGAGGAGTGTTATTCAAGAGGAAATTTCAGAGTCCAAGCCTTGGGTTTGCCCAGCTCAGCTCTCTCATGGGTTGCTGGGACAGCAAAGCAAACATTTGCTTCCCTAAAAGAATGAGCAGAGAACAGCAATTCTCTCGTCTGTTATGTGCAGAATTTAAAAGTTTGGGGTTTTTTTCATTTGTTTGTTTTTAAACAAGTACAAAATTACTGGAGTGACATTTAAAATACCAGCACAACATCAGTCAATGCCCCAACCCAGGTTATGCAGCCTCCCCACATCAGAGACTGGAGGAAAAAAAAAAAAAGCAGTAAACACACAAGAAACCACAGATATTTTCCTTGTCCTGGGCCTTCCACATGACATTAGGAAATCCTTGACATCAGTAACAAGTAAAGTCTTGTGACAAGCAACACTGATTTCTTTTGAACAGAGCAGTAGGAAGATGTGGGAGCCATCCAAGATTACTCTCAGAGCTCTTGCTGCTCACACAGGTTAAGAAATGAGTTTAAAAATAGTAATTTCATCATTGTCTGCCAAAACCAAGCATTTATTAAGCAAGCCCATCACCTCTTTTCACTCCTGCCTGGATCTACAACGCGTCTCTGTGTGACAGAGAAGAAGAACGTGGGTGACTTTGGAGAGCAGTCCACACGACCTGCTCTGCAGGAGGATCATCTATGTCAAGGTCAGCCCATGTCACAGGGTCATTCCAGTCAGCAGTAACAACATGACCCCTTTTCCTCTGCCATCTGGCTGAGTTGGAATAAAAGCTCTCCCAAGGTCCTTGGCAGCGTGTTTGGGGTGGACTGTTGCTGTTGCTCCTGGGTGGGCCATAGATAAGGTGATGTATTAAGAGAACCTCCTCCACCAGGGCTTTGCTCCAGATACAGGAGACACCAGAAAGTCCCTCTGGATTCTTCCAGGAGAGCCACAGGAGTATTTTCATGGCTCTCTGTGCTCCATGGAGCATTCTGCTGATGGATTTTGCTGGAAACTGCTAAGTGGCTTTTAGGGGGGCTCTGCTTACAGGGCAGGCTAATTCCTCTTCCAAGAACATTCTCATTGCAAAATATAAAGAATAGCAAGGCTGGATTCAGAGTTTTTTAGCGCTCAGAGATTTCATCCAGCAAAGCAGCCATGCTCACATTCCCCAGCCCAGTTCCAAGGCAGGATTATATTGTGACAAAGCAGCTGATCCTTCCAGCCCTCAACGTGGATGTATTACTGAGTATTTGGGTTAAAGCAGCAATAAGGACATAATCTGAGAAGTTCTATCACATATACAATTTAAAGAGGATAGATTATCCTGGGCTGTGTATCATCAAGCTTCATTTAAGGTGTTTAGTCTGAACTAAGTATCTCATTTTCTGAAGAGCTGCACAAAAGCACAAAACCACGTCTCTGGTCCTGCTTAATCCAAACACGAGCCCTAAGAAACCCAGAGTACAGAATTTAAGATACAGCACAACTACACAGAGCTGTAGCTTGTTTTATGTACTTTTGACCATGGGGAGAATAAATGGGACAGATGTTTCCCCAAGGAAAGCATTAAGGGTGCATCACACAGCATTGTGCCGTGCACAGAGCAACCCATTAACTCTGCAGCTGCGTGCTGGGCCCACAAACCCATGAAAAGGTTGTCAGCCTGATTCAAAATCCCCTGCGATATGAATAGCTAAGGAAACAGAGCACCCACAGCAGTTCAGCTGCAAGGACACAGTGGAAATGCAGGGTGTTCATGCCCAAGTGTGATGCATTGCTACAGTCCATGATGGAAAGACAAATAATGGGAACAGCATCACCCACAGAGCAGGGAAGGATCTCCTACAACGAAACATGGACAACACCAATGTTTGCAAAGAACAGGAACGTGATTTCCCCCCTTACTCTGCTCTTGCAAGACCCCACCTGGAATACTGTGTACAGTTCTGGAGCCCCAAAAATAAGGTCATGAAACTGTTGGGAGAAGGCCAGAGGAGGCCACAAAGTGGATAAGGGGACTGGACCATCCCTAAGGAGAAAGGATGTGAAAGTTGTGACTGCTGAGCCTGGAGAAGAGGAGGTTGTGGGAAGACCTCACAGCACCTTCCAGAATCTGAAAGGGCACACAGGGAAGCCAGAGAGGGACTGTTCCTCAGGAACTGTAGTGACAGACAAGGGGAAATGGGTTCCCACTGACAGAGGGGAAATTTAGACTTACACACACAGGTCAGATATTGGAAAGGAATTCTTCCCTGGGAGGGTGGGCAGGCCCTGGCACAGGGTGCCCAGAGAAGCTGTGGCTGCCCCATCCCTGGAAGTGTCCAAGGCCAGGTTGGAGCCACCTGGGACAGTGGGAGGTGTCCCTGCCCATGGCAGGGCGTGGAGTGAGATGAGCTTTAAGGCCCCTTCCAACCCAAACCACTCTGTAATTCCCTGATTCCTCCTGGACAAGGCTGGCATTAGCAAACGACCCCAGAGGTTCCCAGCACTGACAGCTTACAACGAACAGTAAAGAACCACGAGTAGCTCCAAAGCAGAAAAATCACTGTGGCTGTGTCACTGCAAACTGCTCCCACCAAAGCCAGGCCCACAGCAGTGTCTGGGAGGCAGGAGGAGCACGAGGCAGTGTGATGGCTCCCCAGGGATGCTGCCATTCCAAGGGGCAGGCAGGACTTGCTGTCGCTCCCCGGCTGGAAGCCAACAATTCACATCTATCTTGGATGCAGCAGAAACATCCAGGACAGGAAGGGAGAACTTATCTTTTGGCTACTGAAGGATGTCACCGAGATGTTTTCAGCTACTTGTTTTCACTTGTATCCAGACTGACAGGACCTTCCTTCCCCAGCTCCCCTCTTTTATCTGTTCTCAGCTCAATGTCAAACAGAAGGGGAATATAATGTGTCCAATTTAATTCTAACATTAAAAAGGGAGAAAGAACACTCTAAAACAATTGCCCACATTTAACACTATTTTATTTGTTGCCACCCATGGCAGGGAGTTGGAATGGGGTGATCTTTAAAGACCTTCTCAACTCAAATCATTCTATGATTCTATGACTATAACTGCTGTATTAAGAATGAATTAAAGATATGCAGGACAAATAATTATTTCTTTATAAACAGGTCTTACACGGTGTACATGTGTCTTGATCAAGACACATTTGCTTTCCTACAAACACTCTGGTGGTTCTGAAGATCTCAGGTAGAGAGAAAGAAGGATAAAATCAGAGCAGATCCCAGCTGAGACCATCAATATATATCTAATACCACTACTGCTTCTGTTTCTATAAAGAAGAGAGTAATTAATTGTATATTCAAAACCAACAAAGTACTCTGTTCAACAACAGTTACTAGTGGCATTTTATTAACACCCCAGATTAATTTTACCTTGTTTAAAAGCAGAAGGAAGGTATAGTGAGCTTAAGTACATTTAAGATTTAAAAAATCTCGTGGGGAAAACCCTCCAGCAAAGGAGCAGAGGTGAACCAAGGCTGGGAAGAGACGAGGACAGCTCAGCCCTTATCTCTTCTGTCTGGCTGACCCCAGAGCTCTGAGATAGCAGCCAGCTGGCAAATCAGCACATGCTCTAAATCAGTCACAGCACATCTCACTTCTTGTCTAAATCAGAAACAGGCAGATGGGGCAAAGGGAGGAGAAAGGTGGGAGGTGGCAAGGCAGGAAGCAGGGCTGGAGGACATGAGCTGACAGGCCAGGTATGGATTTTCTCCTCTGTGTTTTTTTTTTCTTGAAAAAGAACATTTCTTGTGCCAGCAGCTACTGCAACAACAGCCAAACTGTGTATGTGACAGATACTGCCCAGTGGCACAAGGCTCCACTGGATTTATGGAACTGAAACGTAATATTGTGTCATTCTCAGAAGTTTCTGGAATAGGAGAATATAACTTGAGTTTGAAGGTTAAAAAAAAAGAGAGAGAGAGGGAACAATTCCAACTACAAATTAGGAAAGTCTCAGCAAATCTCCAGAAATTCTTACTGCCTTCCACCTTCAATCTTCCATAACCATTGCAAAAACAAGCATATCAAATTCCAGTATAATTAGTCTGGTTTATGCCCTTCAGCAGGAAATGCCCAGCAAAACCTCTAGAAAGGAGCTAAAAATACAAGTAGAAAAGCATACTGGGCAAAAAATCCCCGGGGTTTAGCAGCAGAAAGGTGTTGGTGTCTCCCAGAGATCACTCTGGGAGGCCACATCTTTCTGCTCCCAGCTGAGTTACTTTCCCTTAAATCAACTCATGTTCACACACATTTTATGACAAGTGAAGTTGGCATCGTGTCACAGCAATTTACCCTTTGGATTCCTCCACTCTGTAGGAAGTTTATTTTTTTGAAGTTTGAGCAAACATAGTCCAAACTACTGTGTTTGTGATAGTTCTTAAATCTAGAACCAAGTGAACTCTGATAGCCCACCTTCACAGACCCTGTGTAACACCCACATCCATGATGTCTGCTCCATCCTTCCAAGGAAATCTGGAAGAGAAATAATTGCACCTTCACTCTCCCTCAGTGCCCAGGGGAATATCAACACAACAGGACAATCAGCCCCAGATTTGCTCTTGGTATCAAGTCAAAGGAAAAAACTCCAGTGTAGCACCTGAAGGACAAATGTCCCAGGACCTTTAGAGGACCCTTCCAACCTCAGCCATTCTGGGATTTGATCAGTAATTTGTTGCAGATAGAAGCTGTACAATAACTATCCCAGGTTCTGACACACACAACTTTATCACGTGCCAGCTATTCCCTGAAACCAAAGAACTGCTGCTACCCTGGGCACAGTTAGTTGTTCCCACACATCTTTCCTTCCCTCCTTCCCCTGGTTAAGTATAACCCTAAATCCTAGAAAAAACAGGGAAAGCCCTGAACCATAGTGCTTCATTTCTTTTGTGGCTCCTGGACAGTGTTTTCACAGAATCACAGACTGGTTTGGGTTGGAAGGGACCTTAAAAATCATCTAAATTCCTACCCCCACTGTACTACAGGAACTTCCAAGTGTGGAGAAGCTGGTAAGTGGAACAGGAATTACTGAAGAGCCCCAGCACCAGCAAGTCTCAAGGCCAACAACTTCAGGCACACCAGAAAAGGCACAAAAAAGTACCAAGAAGATCCTGAGTTTGTCTGAAGTTTGGGAACCCAGCTATCTTACTAAAGCAGATCCTTTAATTGGCAATTTATTACTTTTTTTCTGTATGAATAAAGGATTCAGAATAAGTTATTTTGAAGAGCCAGCAGCTAGAAAAGCCATTACAATGGTCAGTGTTTTACTGTTTATATTTCAGCTGCAGAGTGTCTTTCCTGGCACAAAAGAAAGCCAGCCAATGGTGAAACAAAGTGTAGACAATAAATTTAATTATTTCACTAACACAGACATAACTGAAAGACAGCAGTTTGACAGCTGATAAGGAATAGCAGAATTAATTGAGAAGCTGCTTCCTCTCTTTCTGTGCAACACATTTGGCTGCTGCCAGGTGTACAATGAGAGGAAAAGCCAACTGTATCAAGTTTCACACTTCAAGCTTCTAGAAATTAATTTTCCCAGAATATTTCAGACTGCAAAGCACTCAAGTGTTTTGGGTTTAAATTTATGAATTTCTTTCCTCATTTTTACACATAGACTCAAGTGGCATCAAAATGCTGAGTCCCCCCAGACTGCAGTTTTCAATCATATCCTCCAATTAATACTATTCTTAGGGAGTCTCATTTTGACTTCCAGAGCAATCCTGAGCTCTTTGGGAGAAAACCAAATGCCCTATTTTAGCAAAAGATTTTTTTGCAGCTGGAAACAGTCACTTTAAAACAAAATCCCCAAATACATAAAAAAAAAAAATTCAACAAAAAAAACCCCCATGTGAAAAAGCATACCCAGTTCAAAGCCTAAACTTGTGTAGCTCAAAGGAACAAAGGTAATCACTGTTCCTTGGAAAATTCCTCCAGAGCTCCAAGGCATTCCAGGCGTAGTTGGTGGTTACTGGGTTTTTACTGACAAAACTAATTTTTGCCAGCTCACTCAAAACAAAACCAAACCAAAAAAAAAAAAAAAAGGTCCCCAAACCCCCAAGAATTTGGGCTGAGCAGCAGCTTTGTGGGTTTGGGGTATTTTGCACTTGGAGCTGAATTTTCAGTCTTGTTGGTACAATAATCTGCTTAGTCCTGACCACATTCAAGTGGTGCATGGATCCCATAAAGCTGCTGTTATGACAAGGGGATTACAACTTTATCCTTTTGTTGTAAATACTTAGATGTCAGGATACTATTGTGCTCCAGAGAATGTTTGGTGACCAGCCAGTCCCCAAACTTTCAATTCCTATTGTGAATTCCAATATTTTTTAATCGGGTGGGCTGTAGCCACCTCTTTATAACCACAGGAGGGAGGGGGAAAAAAATGCCCCCTTAGATGTGGCAGCTGATTACACTCCTCCAGGAGATCCCAAATGGAAAATGGTGGCAGGTGGAGCAGCACATGTGTCTGTACACACATGTAGGTGTACAGGAAAATATCTGCTAACCTGGTTCTGCAGCATCAACACACACAGTGTTCACACTCAGGATAACCTTTAGCCAAGCCACTGTCTCACAGGATTCATCCCACAATTATCTACAGGTCATATGGAAAGCAAGGGAATGGCACTAAAAGGAATTATGAAAATGCCCACAACAAGCCACAGGCACACAGGATAAATATCAACTTGGAGAAGTCAAGGAAAAGGAGAATCCTATTTCAGGTTGCTGAGTCATGGGGGAAGCATTTTGGAGGAAAATCTCCAAAAAATCGTGGGATGATCATGTAGAAAAGCTCTCCTGATGTGGATATAATTATAAGGTGCAAAGATACTTTCAATATTTTACAGAACCCTGCATTTTAAAGAAGAAAACTCCATTTTCCCAAAGCAGTGGGACATCAGAGTCTGTATAAGGACAACTGAGCTACTAGAATTAGTCATCACAGTTATCATCAGAAAAAAAACCCAAAAACCACAAAAATCTTAATGGTGTGGATGGATGAAGAGGGGAACAAGCTCACAAGCTCAGTGTGACACCTTGCTCTGAATTCTCCAGCATTATCATCAGTTTCCCCAAATGCCACCCAATAGCTGATTCTGTAGTTCCCTTCTTCCACAAAAATCCCTCAGGAAAACATTTTGGCTGTGATATTAAGACTCTAATTGCTGATTTTTTTTCCTTCTTACTAAACTATTGCCTGAAAACACACACATGCAGACCTTTTAACTCAGATGTCAGGGTTGTTTTGAGAGGGTGTTTGTTTTTAAAAATCGTTTTCTTAACCAAGTCCATGATTTTCAGCCCATCTCCTTCCCTTTCCCCACTTCCTTATTTCCAAGATTACCCAAGACCCCCAGTTCAAGGTTTGGTTCCCACTGTTATCCCCAGTTCCTGTCAATACAGAGAATTAATGCAATCAATGCATAAATACTTATGAACCCTGAATTTCAGAACAGCTACTAGTCTGATTTTTAGTGGTTTTTTTTGTAGACAAGTTGGTAATTTTTCATACAACACATTCTGCAACTCATTTGAGACAAAAGTAGGCTCCTAAAAATTGTGTTTAGATTTCCTTAATAACCAAGATTCATCATCTATTGATTTTATAATGTCTACTTTAAAAATGTACATTTTTCCTACTTTTTTTTTTTCCTAGAGTGGCAGCTGGGATTTAGGAGAGCTCAAGAAGACAACCATGAACAATTAAATTCTTTATCAGCAACGTTCCTCAACTCTTGGAGATTAAATGCACCAAGCACATTCAGGAAACAATGAGAAAATTACTTCAGACACAAAGAGCATTTTCACCATGAATTTAATAGCTTGGTTTGGGGTTGGTTTTTTTTTTTGTTAATATCAAACATCCAAGGCCCATTTCTTCTACCTTCTCTGTAGAAAAGAGGTTTTGACTTCTGTGTCTGCATCTGTGTGTGTATTTATGGCAGAGTTACCAGGGCAGAGGCCATCTCACCAGGTCTCTTGAGAGAAAAAAACCTTTCACAAAACAACTTTTTCTGTGTGTTTCCAGTTAGATCAGCCTAAAGCACCATCTTCTGAGTGAGACCAATGCTCTTAAGGCTAACTGTGATTCCTCAAGAGACTCTCAAAAGGGTGAGAGTTGAGAACAAGTGGTGCCAGTACCAGGTCCACTGATGGAAACTGCACCAGACAACATCCCCAGCACCCTCCCTTGCCCACTCCCCCAGTGCCAGAACTGCCAACACCCCCAAATTTCAGAAAGAAAAACATCCTGACATCCATAGAAGTTTCCAAGGGGAGTCTACTGGCAGCTGGAAATAGAAAATAAAGGTGGGAAAGGCCTAATAATAAGTCAAATTACTTTCTTCACCTTCTTTTTTGGTTCCATGAGTTTGCCTTGTCTCCAAATGAAGAGTAACACCTTCCTCTCTTTGGAAAAGGTGTTTGAGGAGATGGACTCAGTTCTCTGACTCCTTTAGCACATCCACCAGGCATTAAGCACATAGGAAATGTTTGAAGTGGCTGCAGTTCAAAAGAGAACGTTGTTGTGGCCACATTTTTGTAAAGAAATCAGTCTTAATGGTGTGGTTTGTGTATGCACAGTGCGTTTACAAGGTTGGGGATTTCACATGATAGAGTAGCTGGTGACTTGGTGAATCTTGGTGCAATTTCAGCACCACCGGGTCTTCAGCAGATGAAGAGGGAAGGTCTGGCCACATGCACAAAAATTCACACCTCAGTCACTTTTGGTGCTTCCAGAACCAGGCAGCTGCTAAAGAAAGTGTAATTTTCATGTGCTGAGCCTGTTTTGGATCCAACTCCAAAGGAGGGACCCAAGCAGTATTTAAAACCACAAATGATGTTGGTCTGATCTTTCACAAGGAGGAGGGGGAAGATAAGAGCTCTAGGCAAGAAGAGTTGGTCATTAGCATAAAAAAGTGATTTGTCTTGGCTCTATGGTTCAGTAACTGCCTGAATTTCCTTATTTCAGCACACACACACATTTCATGGTCCAAGTGATAACCCAGAGGTTGTTGCACAATATCTGTGCACTCTCAACTCAAACCTTCTGTCAACATCCAAGGAGCCTGGGAGGTGAAAGAACAGCACAACACATCTGAACCACTCCAGTAAAAAAGGAACCTGAGAATGGCAGCTTGTCAAGGCTCTGCCATCTCAAAAGGAGCACTTCAAAAAAATCCTGACATATATTAGAAGCCTCAAACACTCAGTTGTTGTAAAATTAGTGTTTATATCTCTCAAAAGAGAATAATGTGTCATGCTGTCTTTCTCTCTTCCCAAGAGCACAGACCCCCATTCCCTCCATCCCCCATTAAATCTCCCAATACTGTCTATAATCCTCCAAGCCATTTAAGACAAGCTGACTGATAACATGGAGATAAGAAAGCAGGCAGCAATCAATATCCTTATCACCATCCCTGGAGGGATTTAAAAGCTGTATAGATGTGGTCCTTAGGGACAGGGTTTAGTGGTGGGGGAATGGTCTTTTCCAACCTAAACAATTCTCCAATTCTATGATTTCAATATCCACGTTGACACCTCCCATATGCTGAATGTCAAAGAAAATTTGAAGAATTTTGGCATACACTGATATATTACTTTTTCTTCAGGAAGATTTCAAGCCTTTTTAGCCTAATTATGCCAACTCACTGAAACAGTTCAGCAGCTGCAGGATTATGGTTCTGCCATGAATGATGCTAAGAAGGGATTGCTTTCCTCACCTACCCACATCACAGAATCCTGGGACACATTTGGATTGGAAGGGATCTCAAAGCTCATCCCATTCCACCCCCTACCATGAGCAGGGACACCTCCCACTATCCCAGGTTGCTCCAACCTGGCCTTGGACACTTCCAGGCATGGGGCAGTCACAGCTTCTCTGGGCCTCACCTCCCATCCAGCCAAAAATTCCTTCCCAATATCCCATCTAACCCTGCCCTCAGGGCTGAAACCTTCCCACTGGAGTACCTGGCATGACAAAAATAAATACAAACTTTGTCCCAAAGAAACAAGGACCACAAAGAACTGCCTTTCAGGGTAACATTTTTGCACCAAGCTCTTTTCTGCCTGACCTAGAAAAGAAATCCTTACCCACAGTGTACCATTCCAATCAGTTGGGGTTTTTTTCCCCAGCATGAGGATGAGAAATAAGCTATAATTGACCTGTTTGCTGAGAAGGGAAAACACAGCGTATTATGAAAATTACAGGCAAGCCTTCAGCATGACAGCTCGACTCCCATGGCCTGCCCCTGCCCTGCTAATGGCTCTGGACTGCTGAAAAAAATGTCACAGTGCTCTAGGCAGAATTAAATATTTGCTTAAACCTAGAACTGCATGAAAGCACACAAATCTGCATTGAGAACTTGTTCTGAAGACAAAAAATAACTTCTTGGAGTGAGAGGGAAACAGAGAGACCTCAGGCTTTGAAAAAAAACCAAAGAAATATCGATTTCTTCAGTATTTGGTGGTAAAAGCCCAATTATTTCTTCCTAAATAGGTGCTGCTGATTCACTGCAGCATTCCTCTGTGCCTCTAAATTTCCTGAATTCATCTTTTGGCCACATGAACTTACCCATCTGCTCTGTCTATTCCTCTCCCTCCCACCTCAGCAAATCACTGTGGTCATTTTTAAGTGCAGGAAATATTTTGTGAACTATCCTTGAGTCAACACACCCCAGCACTATTTCAAAAGCACTGCAGTTCTTCCATGCCCATTGTGTCCCAACTGAAAGCTGTCATTTGGGGAATCAGATAATGCAGAATATAATGAGGAAGATCATTTTGAATGTGCTGCTTCTTGTTCCAAAAAAAAATTTTCACTAAACACTTGTAACAACACCCATCACCCCAAAAACCAACGTGGCAGCTGCTTGAGGGCTTGTACATTACTATTGCTAATTTATTCATGCTGGGGAAAAAAACAGGAATCAGTAACAGGCATTAGCAGAGGAGAGGGACTGGTGGGACCAAGTGCAGAAGCTACAGTGTAGAAAATGTAAAAGAATCTGGCTACAAATTAATTCAGAAGTGAGCTGGCTGGAACTGAAACTGGGGTTGGTGAAGCTATACATGATCTTTGGCTGACAAACGTTCCTCCAGAGACTGTGGCCTGCAGAGCTGTAAGAAGCAATCAGGGATTAAGTTATCATTTCATGCTCTGGCAAGAGAATGCAGATATTTAGCAAGGTGAAACATGCACTGCACACCATCAGTTATCCCTTTCATCCAAATAAACTGTGTCAGGCCAAATCCCACCAACTCCTTTCCTGACAACCAATCTCCTGGGCTCTGGACTCTGGCCAGTGGCTCTTGCCAGCTCTCATGTTGTCCCATGGCAGGGGCAAAGAAGTGTTTGCAAGGAGGACACAATTCCCACCCTATTCCAGAGCACTCCTGGTACTCTGGGATTGGATTAAGCATCTAAAAAGTGCAAACATCAGCCCTCCAGTCTATCACCAACTTTTATTACAGACTGAGCAGTGCCTGAAGAGGGGATGCAGGGATGAAAAAGTTACACCCTCCAGGTTTGCCAGCAGATTTCACCACACTTTTCTAAGGGAATTCAGGTAAACCCAGCAGCTCTGGCAGCAAACCTTTCTCCAGCAGCCTTGAAGCACCTACAGGCCAAGGTCAGAGGCTCTGCTCAGTGTGCTGCAGCTGCCAACCAGATTTCCTCCTGCTCACTCTTATCACTGATTACTTCTAAGAGCTTCCCACGAGTAACACCATGGACTCGCTTCCTGTGCTGCTGTTTATCTCCCCAGCATGCCTTCTCTTTTGAAAGCCCTTTCAACACCTCTGTCTCAAAAAAAAAACACCCCAAAAGGAGACTTAAACCCTTCCAGTAACACTGTTTCTGCAGCAAAAGCTGTTTCTGATTGTAGATATTAAAAGAAGTCCTTTTCAGGCCATCATTACACACGTGCTGTACTACATGCAGGTCAGGCCACAGAGAAGTTCATGGTGTGGTCAAGTGTCCTGTGAGCAGGAATGCAGCTCTGTGGCTATTCAAGTACCTACCCTTCACTTAATACAACACAAAAGGGCTGAAAATAGGGAAAATAGCACACAGAACAGGGAATCGCAGAGCTGGATAACAAGAAATGATGCCCCAGGGCTGCGTGTGAACGAGTCCTCACGTAGCCACTGAGAACAGAATCATAAAATGGTTTGGAAAGGACCTTTTAAAGGTCATTTAGCTCAAACTACTTGCAGTGAGCAGAGACACCTTCAACTAGATCAGGCTGCTCTGAGCCTCATCCAGCCTGAATGTTTCCAGAGATGAGGCAGCCACAGCTTCTCTGGGCAACCTGTGCCAGGCTCTCACCACTCTCTTTGTACACAAGAAGTAGATTACAATCTAAATGCACCCTCTTTCACCTGCAGAACAGATCTTTTGTTGTAAATCCAAAGCTACAAACCTTTTTCTGGTCTAAAGCATCTACAATGTCCATCCTGGGTGATAAGAATAGTTGTTTGGCTTTCCAGTGAACTGGTTTTACAGGAAGTCCTAGTGAACAGAACTATCTATCACTCAAAAACTGAGAACTGTGTGCTGGTTGCCACTGCCAGGAATGATTGATACAACATGAATACTCAGGCATTGAGGGAGATGTAGAAATACCTCCAGTCTCATCACTGCCCATGTAGCAGATCCTGTAAAATATTAGTTAGAGCTGTGGCACTGCTCTGGAAGAATCTGTTCTTGGAATAGCTCATGGTCTGGTGGTACAGTGAAGGCTTTCGCCTTCATTAAGCTTACAGAGCAAAAGTTGAGTGTCACCAGTAAATTCTGCCACAAAGCACTATATATAAAGATAGGAAAAATCCTAATAAGCCAAGAAAAGCAATCCCATTTCCTTGATGGAATCTGATGAAGTTTCTTGTTCATACTTCTAAATTCTTCACCTAATCATGGAATCACAGAAACAAAGGTTGGAAAAGACCTCTAAGATCATCATGTCCAACCACCACCACGTTCACCACTAACCCATATCCCCAAGTGCCACATCCACACGTTTTTTGAACACTTCCAGGGGTGGTGACTCCACCACTGCCCTGGGCAGCCTTTTCCAATGCTTGACAACCCCTTCCATGAAGAAATTGTTCTTAGTATCCAATCTAAACCTCCCCTGGTGCAATTTAAGGCCATTTCCTCTCATCCTGCCTCTTGTTACCCAGAAGGAGAGACTGACCCTCACCTCACCACAACCTCCCTTCAGGGAGCTGTGCAACTTTTGCAACCTCAAAAATAATTCTATCATCCCTAAAAGATCACAGTTACAAGCAAATGCTGTGTCACTTCTTTATGAAGGGGGTGCAGATGTAGCCTATGTTCCATTTGGGCTCTGTCACATTTTGGGCACAACACCCTCTGGAGAACATTGAAACTCTGAAGTGTAAAAACCTAAAACAAGGTAAAAAAAAAATGAATACCAACCCAAACTTTGAACTGATATTTATCTCCCTCATACAGTCCTTTTGTTCCATAGTAGCCACCAGCACCAGATAGTTGCTGGCAGCTGGTTTCACTTAAACCTCTCTTTTCCTTTTCCAAAGATGTACTGGGGAGACAAATTGTAGTACGTGCAGGGAATGCATTTAATATTTTGTGGTCTCAGTGATCAGATAGTCAGATCATTCACATACACAGGTAGGGAGCCATTTATTTCCCTGAAAAAAACCCCAAACACACAAAGGTGATACCAAATAAACTTGTCAGCTCCTGATGCCAAGTTTACATTGGAAAGGAGCTATTTTCAGCCTGCAAGTGTAGGCTACTCAGCAAGCTGCTGGTTTTCATAAGCAGGGATGAGATGCAAGGCTTTCATGTGCACTGCACAGAGCCAAAGGATGGCTCCTGCTGAATTCTAGCTTTGAACTCCCAGATTGCCTCCTGCTTGTCTCTTCTGACTGAAACATCTTGCTTTGAGATGCAACTTGTTGCCTGCTTGACTGCAATTCATATGGGACAGCACATGCACAAGCATTTTATAGCAAACAATCATGATTTAGCACTGCAAACAGCAGTGCCCTAAAACAAGAATAAAAGCAGATGTTTCTACTTGTATCTCGGGATTCACTTTTAATTATTTTAAACACACACCCCACCGAGGAAAGTGTTATTTTGGCTAATGCTAAATGACATTTAGAGGTTAGAAACGTGCTCAACAATACCTGCAGCCAATCCTGAATAATGAAGAACAGCTATGAACATCTATGCTGACGAACAGGAAGATACTGGAATTTTAGCAGATGAACGGGACTGGCTTATCCTCAGCCTGAAGCAACTACTCTCCTAACCACCCATCCTTTGTTCCCCTAAATCCAGAAGACATCAGACCATCCTGAAAAGCTGACAGCCAAATACTACATTTTCCATTCATTTAGGACTTGTTTAAGCATCTAATGCTTAACACACAACCCTTCATCTGGGATAACAAAACAAAGATCATTAATCACATGGACTCCACACTAAAACTGTCACTACTGGATTCCCTGGTAACTGAATCATCCACTCAAGAGTCACAGAACAGCTTCTCAGTCACTGCAAAAACCCAGCAATCCCACAGGGAACACAACATGGAATTTGAGGGTCAGCTCTTCTCCTTCCCGTTTGTATCATCACCACAGGAAAGGTTTTATAACAAGAAACAATCAGCCTGTAAGTGAAAAAGATTAACATCCCTTCCTGGTCAAATAAGGGCATGGCATTCAAGCTTCAAGGCTACACTGTGCAAGCAGAGGACTCAGATGGGCAGCAGCCCCAGTTCCTTACCACGTACATCAGTTGAACTCAACCATCTCCATTCCCATTTTCCTGACTGTAACTCCTCAAGCTGTGCAGATGTGTCAGCTCAGTTCCTTCCTTATGAAACAAAACCCACCCACCCACACAGGTTGCTAAAGAAAACATTATCTTTAATGGGGAACCTCTGTTTTGGTGGGGGTTAAGGGTGGGAATGGGAAGGAGGGCTCACAGTTGGAGAGGAAGAAAAGTTATGGCATGAAAATGGAGCAGTAGACCCAGTAAAAATAAACCACAGAGTATTTGTGGATTAGCTGTTCCACAGAGCTCACACTCTGCCCACCACTATAAACCATCACATATTTATAAAAGCAGTAACTGAGGGGAAAAATAATAACCCCCAAACTGATTACTCCACCAAGTTTGCTGTACACCAGCATCTGTTTAAAGAGACAAACTGAAAACATGCAGCACAAGGGAAAACAGGCACGAAGCCCAAATTTCCTAAGGGAGCAGGGAGAGGGGGAGGAATCAACAGCCCAAATGATCTCCCAGAGTCACCACAGTGTCTGTTCATCTGGAGCACAAGGCTGAGATCAGGCAGGTGTGCACACACCATGGAAAAATCACTTTCAGCTGCCTTGAACACACTTTCCTTTCTCACATTCCTTGCTCTTGCTGGCAATAGTCTCACACAATCCACAGTGACAATGGCTGGACCCACAGTGAGAAAGAAGTTTTTTAGCTGTTACACCATCTACAAATGCTTTCTATCCTTTCCTCTCCATTCAACAGAATCATCACATTTTTCTAAAGGGCCCTGTGAGGCCAAAATGAACAAATTTACATTGACAGAGAGCAGACTTTCTTCTGCAGACCCTTCAGTGACAGTGCAGGACATCCATGTCCCCATCCCACAGCCTCCTAAAAACACAGGTTGAAACCAACTCCTTTGGATGTGGCCTGGATATTCCCTCCTCCTCCTCCTGCCACCAGGAACCAAAAAGGAAAAAGTCGTTAGTTTGCAGGATGGTTGGGAGACTATCCAAGGTCAGCAGCGCCAGGATGAGGCCTGTGTTGTGGAAGAAACAGTTTTTTAAAAGTTGTTTTCCCCAAAACACAGCTCTGGAAGTGGTGGGTAAAAGAAGTCTCTCACCCTCAGCGTTGTTTTGCAAAGGGGAAGGATGTCCTGGCTTGTTTTGATAAAAAAAAAAGATACTTAACACATGTGAAAATAATATGAGACCTTCAGATAAAAGCCTGTAGACACCACAGTAAGAGCTGTACATGAGAAGAAAGAGAAGGAAAGGGATGTTCGTGTGAAGATCAGATCACATGTTCAGCTGAGTGAGTTCCTCAAAAAACAGCCTTCAGCACATTGCCTTGCTGTCCTCAGTTCTTTCTGAACACAGGCTTGATTTTAACATAACACCAGCTAATTTACCCAATTTTAGTGTTATTAAACTGGTCGGCTTTTAGTTGGTTGGGTTGGTTTTATTGTTTAAGCACCTCCACCTATGAGCACCAAATTCTCAGCCATTTATACACAATTATTTAAGCAAAGCTCA
Organism: Serilophus lunatus; assembly: GCA_013399895.1. Taxonomy (NCBI): domain Eukaryota; kingdom Metazoa; phylum Chordata; class Aves; order Passeriformes; family Eurylaimidae; genus Serilophus; species Serilophus lunatus. Next base: position 600,573 of record VXBA01005352.1, read on the forward strand.
TATAAAAGACACTGTCTTTCCAAAGCAACAATACCCTAAAAACTAACTCATTTCTCTATTGCATTCAGTTTTCTGTAAAATCAGGGGCTTGTTTGCCATACTCAGTAGAATGAGAGATGATGAATTTCTAGCACCAACACAGGTGACCCATTGTATTAAATTAAATTTAGAGGTTGTCAAGTTACCTGATGGCATTTAAAGGAGACAAACTGCAAGAAATAACAAGCTGAAGTGGCTTTCACACCACACATTTGATCCATTCTTCTAAATGACAAGACATTAAACACATGCAGAAAGAATGCCCAAAAATCAAAGTATTCAGACAAGCACAGCAGAAAAATTACAGGTTTTAGGTAAGACAGTCTGGTACCTTTGTCACCTTGACAGTATTCCTTTAACCTCATTATAGTTCTGCAGCCAGGATAACATACTAGACAAGATGTCTAATTACCATAATTTGGGCATTCTGGCTCATAAAATCCTGAAATGCTCATTCATGCAGCTGATTGAATGAATCTGTCCAAGCATAACAACAAACACGGAGGAGATGCTGGATATTCAGTTTGGTCATGATGCTACAAGAAAACAAGGACATAGCAAGAAAATTCCCTCTCTACAGGTATTGCAGCAACAGTTACCACCTTGTGAGAATTGTCCATTCTCTTGGAGCATGGAATCCATGATTTCTCAACTGGCCTCCATAAAAATATAGCTATACAGAAAATTAATGTGATATTTTAAGCCAAAAAAGGGTGTTTAAAGATGGACTGTCACTGCCAAGTCATCACACCCAATTTCTTTTGCTTAATTAACCAACAGCAGCCTCTTACCAAGCTTTGCTGAACAGCAGCACAAGGGGGGGGATTTGCTCTCCTGATTTGCACTACCCACGTGAGTTATTGCTCCTACAACAGAGAATGGGCAGAGGGTGTTTATCTTTGCTGGAAATCTCTCCTGGCTCCAGTTCCTGCAGGGTTGGACTGAGGGGTGACAGCAACTGCTGGTTCAGTGTCCAGGAAATCCATCTCTAGGGAATAAAGCACTTTATTTAAGTGGTACAATTATCAATCAAAGGGATGGAGGGGGAGCATCTGTACAGTTCTCTCTCTCCTCCCCCAACATCCAATCCATAAATTAGCATTTCTGCAAGACTGCAGCAACATGTAGGGATGCAGATTCACCTTCTTGGCTGACAGGACTGTCCAGGCACCCAGTGCCATCTGGTTTTGGGTAGAACTGATACCAAAAGCAGACAAGCTTTAAAGAATCAGAGCTGGAAAGAATTCTGACACTTGGCTCACACAGAACAGCTTCAAAACACAGTTTGTGTCTTGCTGTGTGTTAAAAGCAAGTCCCTGAAGAGGCCCTTCCTTCACTACACCTCCCTCCTTACACCTCTATTTTTACCCTTGAACTTCAATTTTCCCAACAGCAATTTAATGTCCAAAAGCTCCCAGGGGAAGAGCTGGGCTAAGCAATTCCAAACACCCAAATTTCCATTTATTGTTTCACAGAATAAGAGGGAAGTCCAGCCTCTCCAAGCACAACACAGCGTTTCAAACACTACATTTGCCTTCCAGAGTTGAAAGGGAAAGAAATATGCTTAAAGCATGACTTGCAAAAAGAAAGGAAGAGAAAATATGTTACAGGCATAATAAAGCTGCATTGTAAGAGGCTGCTTGAAAGGCTGCCAGCGCTGCAATTCCCCAGCTCCTTTGTAATCCATCCACATTTCAAACCTAAGGAATACCTAATATGATTTTTTTTTTTTTTTTAAATTTGAAGTGGCTTCAGATAGCAAAAGAATGATTTTTAAACTCTCAAGTTCTTTTGTGAGACTTTTAAAGGGTCCTGGCTTGTGTCAAGTCCAAGGCTTCTTTCAGAAATTGGGCACTGCCTTGGCCTGCCTAAAAATCACTGAGCAAACCCAATAGAAATTAGGAAAAAAAATCAGATCTCCCAGTATCCTCCTCAAGCTATTTATTCTTCTCCAACTGATATTTTTAAGTTCAACTGCTAAATGTATTTTTCCCAATGACTTTTGAGTGCTTAAAAGAGAGATTCAACACCAAAACCTTTCAAATAACACAACCCTTCATAGCACAAGTTCATTAGAAAGAAAACCATGGACAAATACACAGATAAACATCCCTGTACTTGATGCAAAGAAAATGCCATAAAAATTGAACTAATGAGGCCAGAGATCTATTAACTCCCAATACACAACAAAGCAGGCAGTATTTCAAGCCCAGTGAGTTCATTTGCTTTACATTCTCAAACATGTCCTATGGAACTATCACAGCATAGAGACATGATTTTAAAAAGTATTTACACTAAAATGTTATAAATCTTAGATTAGGCAGTGTTTGGGTTCTTGAACACATCTGTCCACAGATTTAATGGCATTAACTCAGCTACCTGTGCTATCCACACACAGATGATTCAGAAACAAATGACACAAATGAGAAACTTTCCTTTTATTTTTAAACAACATAAATGAATCACAAGTCCCTCAAAGCCTGTTTTGCATTGTTCCCACTGCATGGATATGATAAAGAGGAATAGTAACTAATCCAAGGCTGTGTGTTGGCAGCAGAGGGTGAGCTCAGTGCTCCTTATCCTCCCTCCCTGCTCCAAGTTTTATTGCCTGTCATGCCAACCTAAGGAAGGGAATTTCACAGCACAAGCATTTAAAGGCCTTCAGAAAGAAGGCAAAAGGAGGGAGGTGGTATTTTTTAAGACCTGATAATGCATTGCTCTGCCTCTCCTTGTTCACAGACCTGCTCCTGCCAATGCAAGCAGCACATTCCAGTACTTAAAATTGCTCCAGGAGAGCTGGAAAGGGACTTGGGACAAGGGATGGAGGGACAGGACCCAGGGAATGGCTTCCCACTGCCAGAGGGCAGGGAGAGATGGGATATTGGGAAGGAATTCTTGGCTGTGAGGGTGGGGAGGGCCTGGCATGGAATTCCCAGAGAAGCTGTGGCTGCCCCATCCCTGGAAGTGTCCAAGGCCAGGTTGGAGCCACCTGGGATGGTGAGAGGTGTCCCTGCCCTTGGCAGGGGAGCAGAACTGGTTGATCTTTGAACCCAAACCATTCTGGGATTCTAGGATTCCATGGGGAATTTCACTCTCACAAAGCCCATGTAAAATCTGACTTAATTGCAAACACTGCTACCCATCACAGTTGGCTCCAAGAGTTCATAACCCTCGTTTTTAAAAACTGTACTGATAAATTCCTAATTTTCTACTGCTCTAGTTTTAGACTCTCTGGTACCCTTCCCTTCCTACAATGCAAGTTTGAGGATGTAACAAGCACCAAAGTCCTGTGGTAGCTCCAGCACGTGAAGCACTTCCTGATTTATGATCCTTCAGTCTCTGAAGCCTGTGGTGTGAAGATGTTTTGGAGTAAAACCAAGTAATTTCAGTAATGAGAGGATTACAAGCCATCAGCATCTTATACACAAAATACCACCTCAGTGCCAAGGTGTCTTCCACTTCCAAATCTTTCCATGAGCTCTCTACATCAACAAGCAAATCAAAAGATGTAAGAAACAAAGGATAAGTAGCTAAAGCCATTCCTTTCTCCTGGCTGTGTGACAAAGACTATCTGCTTTATATCATGAGAACAGACATTTTACTGAATTATTCCAACAAAATTCCATGGCAAAGAGCAAGCATGCAAGGCTGCAGCACAGAAAATGGTCATTTTCACAGAATGACTACTGAAAAAAAAAAACCCCAAAATCAAAAAAGGCTAATTTTCAAATACCAAATGGTAGAAATTCAGGGGGTTTTATCTTTAGCTAATTACAAAGCATTAGCCTATCAACATGCACTTCATATTTCTGTCAAGAGACTTCGGATTCATTCTTTAAGAGGGATCCCCAAATGAGAGCAGCACACACCCTCAGCCAAAATCTCCATGGTATCAGAACAGTCTCCAGTGCCAGCACATGAGCAGACAACCAGCAAACAAGGGGGACAGAAGGTAGATTAGAGAGTAATTAATCATTCAGACTGCTAGAAAATACCCTCATCATTTCAAACAACTCCACTGCCCATTTTTTACCTTGCAGGATTCAGAGCTGAAGTGAGCCCTGTTGGACCAGCATCACTTTGTTGCTGACACCACAGCAGTTATCAGCAGTGCATCTTCTACTGCAATAAACAGTTTTAGATGATAAAAAAATACTTCTACCTGCATCACATCCTCAACCACTACTAATTAAAAACCTGATCGAACAATAAGTTATTTTGAAGCAGTGATTCATGAGATAAACATATTGGATATGGATTGTTGGTTTTGTGTGCAAGGCCTACCTTTAGTTACCAGGAATGAAAAGTTATTTAAAAAAAAAAAATCAACAAAAACCCCAATTCAATCCACCCTGTCCAACTTTCTAAGGATATGGAAAGATAAGTTTAATTCCTCACAGCAGAGCCCAGGAGGATCATACACACTGTCAAACTCCTGGACACAGTTCATTCTTAATAAAGAAATGCTTTTAAAAACAAAGAATTCAAGCCATGGAAAGTTAAGTGTTTACAGGAAAGAACCTGCTCTGCCTGGATCTCTGCTGTGCAGGCAACGTCACTTTGAAATCCTCTGTGGCTGCATCGTTTCAAAGTGATAAATGGCAAGGTAAACCTTCCAGGGGAGGTTAAAACAAAACCCCAGGACTTGCAGCTATTTTACAGCTTTAGGGGAATTGTCAGCCAGCAGACAAAGTTGCCAGTACTTGCTTCTGTCCACTGATTCCATCAAATACTCCAAATTATTGGTGAAGTAATTCATACCTGTGTGGTACTTCAAAAAGAGTAAATCTGTGGTCATGTAGGGAAGAACAGGAGGAAATCTGCAGCCTCCAAAAAGGGAGAGCCACTCAAGAAGACTTTGATGCCTCCAAGGAAGTGCTCAAGTTTGGGGTTGGCTTTCTGGAACTCACATTAGGACCCTGCATTCAGCATCTCACAGGTGGAAAAGTGCTGCTCAGACCCCAGGACAAAGAACAGACCAGTTTGGTGTTACAACTGTTCTGCTGAATTCTCTGATTGTAACCCATCAAATCAGTAACTCACATGACTCAGCTCTGGATCTACCTGACAAAAACCTTCCCTCAGCAGGAATGAGAAATGTGCTGCCCCAAGAGACTTTAAAACACCAACACAGGTTGCCCAGAGAAGCTGTGGCTGCCCCATCCCTGGAAGTGTCCAAGGCCAGGCTGGATGAAGCTTGGAGGGACCTGGGATAGTGGGAGGTGTCCCTGCCCATGGCAGGGGTGGAACTGGGTGATCCTTCAGGTCCCTTCCAACCCAAACCATTCTATAATTCAATATACTCCACTCTGATCAAGCTCAGTTTGCTTATCCATGTTTCTACATCACATCCCCTGGATGAAAGGGAGATGAGGAGCCTGGGAAGGAAAAAAGGCACTTTTCTGAACAAGCCTCCAACTTGCAAGTACAGCAAAAAACCCAAAGGATTCTTCTTTACCCTTTGGGATGACTCCAGGTCCTCCATCTCTACAAATGATGCAGCAATAGAGAACTGTCTATTTGGACAAGTTTTCTTTGTGCTGAGAGCACATCTTGGGCACTGGGCTCTTCCTGGGCAGAGACAACACCATGGCAACTGCACAAGGTCACTCCAAAGGGAGTTTGCAAGGCCATTTTGGGGTCCTTTCCCATCTGCCACTCAAAAACCCTTAAACAATAAGGCTTGAAACACAGTGAAAACCCTCCCTCCTCCAAATTCAGATGCATGCACCATTGGTATGACTTTTTTTCTTAGCATTAAATAATAGAAAAAGGCCACAGAGAAACCTTAGAGGAAAAGCCATAATTTTAATATATTCAGTTGGTTTAACAAAGAAAAGGATTCCCTAAAGCTTCAGTGGCAAGAGCCTCTCATAAGAATAGGCTCCAGTGACTTGGAATTCAAATAATAAACTCAAGATCTCCTTTTAAGGGAGAACAAATATCTTATATTGTACTCCTGCCATTATTACTCATTTTCCATATTGCCTTTGGGACTGTATTCTAAGAGAATCTGACTTATAAATAGTTTTTAAAAGGTCTTCCAACGACATCCTTCAAATCACAATTAAAAATTTAGTAACAGTTTCAGCATAAGATTTTTCCTCCTTTTTGAGCTCCCATAAATAGATTTGCAAGTCTGACTATAAACTTGTTATATTTCCTTACAGTCCCATGCAAATGAAGATTCAAAACTTGCTCAAGACATTCAGTCCCAATCACAATCATGTGCAAGACAGCAAAGATTTTTAATTCATGGCCATTTCATCCATTCTCATAATATTTCCTAAACCACTGTGTTTTGATGGGACAACAGCAGGAGAAACCACAATTATGCTGTAATTAGTTTCTTGCTGGCCTAGAGATGCCAAGACAGGCTAAGTTGTCAAGTTACTTTCTTTTGTGATAAAAATTAACTTCATTTTTCTGCCAGGATGGATTTCAATACTTTTCCCTACAGAATCAAGCTCTTCTAAGCATTAATCCAGACAATAAACGAGGCTTAATGACTTCTATGCAACTTGGCAACAGCCTTAGACCTTGTTAATGCCAATGAAGTTTTCAGAATTGTATCTGCCAAAATCTGCAGCAAGTATAAGACACAGGCATGACCAGGACCCAGGAGCTCCTCAACACCTTCCCTGCAGTGTCTAATTGGATATGTTCCAATTATACCTTTTCCTAGCCAACAATTTTCCTGGAATTTTTACACTACAAGCTTTTGGAGGTGGGCATTCCACTTTGCAAGCATCCATCCAATACTCAGCACAAAGATCCAAGGCTTTATGTCTCTGGATACTACAAAAAGCAACTGCTTTGGGGCTCACTGTCATTTTTTCTTTAAGATGCAGTTAATCCCATAAATACCAGTATATATTAGAAAGTGCAAGATTCTGTATAAATCACCTCTGTTTCATACAAGCTGTTTCCACACATCAGGTGGTGTGATGCATTTCTTACCTGTGCAGCTGATCACTTAAAAAGCACTTTACCAACATCTACCATTGTCAAAGTTCAAGGATCCAGGTAGTAGTTAATGTTCAAAATTTAAAAAAAAATGTTATTTCAAAATCCATGGTAACCTGGAGAGTGTCTGGTGAATTTTACTACAGGTTATAATCACAAATGTGCTGAAGACTCACACAGAATGACCCCAAAACTCAGGCAAGATCTTCCCCAAATGACAAATCCCTGAAGGAAATAAAAAATAATGTAAAAATCCTTGATTTTTTAGGACAAAGGACATCCTTCAAAGCTCATGTCCCCAGAAGCCAAAGCAGCCAACAGCCAAAACACAAGAAACACTCAGCACTGCTTGAAGTAGAATGTCTTTGGGTACTACTTCAACATGAAGTTTTCACTTAGAAAATAATTATTCAAGGCGAGCGTTGAATAATTATGATTAATTTTTATAGTTTCTGGATGGATGTTCTGCTAAATGCAAATTACCAAAAGGTACAGACTTGTATCTTGCCAATAACCTCTCACAAATGAAGCTACAATTAACTGCTGACTTCACTACTGCCTTGAAAATGAACCTGTCTCTCACTTTCAAACATATTAATTATGGACACAATTATACAGTGACAGCTGGTATTTATCTTGAGTTCTGTCAGCTTAGTCCCCACATTTCAGCAAGGCAGGTGTATTCCAATTGGAATCAGGAATCAGGTCAGTGTACAAACAACTTAGGGTTTAATTCATGTACAGAGAGCTTCTTAAATTAGCTCAGGAGATATTAAAAAAAAAACATCTGGACATAATCCTTGGTAAACAGCTCCAGGAGACCCTGCCTGAGCAGGAGGGTTGGGGCAGATACCTCCAGAGGCCCCTTCCAGCCTCAACCAATCTGACTCCACATTATTATGTTTAAGACTACCATGAGTAACCTGCCATCACCACAACAGCAATCCCAGCATATTCCAGGACTCCACTGCCTCTCAGATCTCCAAGCTGGAGGAGCTGATCTCCCTGCACAGAAAAACAGCCTGTGCTGAGTGTGCAGAATCTCAGCAACACCCCTGGGAAAGGGGTTGTTGGCATGACCTCACCTGGGAAAGGATCACCCAAGAAACCTGAACAGGGACTAGAACACCAGGAAAATAAATACAGGAGGAAATGCCTGAGTACAGAGTAGTCTGGGCCCAGAAAGCCAACTGTGTTCTGGGCTGTATCCAAAGAAATGGGATCAGGTCAAGGGAGGAGATGCTGCCCCTCTGCTCCTCTCAGGTGAGACCCCACCTGCAGAGCTGCTCCAGCTCTGGGGTCCATCCCAGTATCAGAAGGACCTGGAGCTGCTGGAGAGTCCAGAGGAGCCCCAGAGATGCTCCAGGGCTGGAGCCCCTCTGCTCTGGAGCCAGGTTGGGAGAGCTGGGGGTGTTCAGCTGGAGAAGAGAAGGATCCAGGGAGAGCTTGGAGCCCCTTCCAGAGCCTGAAGGGGCTCCAGGAAAAACAGTGAGAAGGATTTGGGACAAGGGCTGGAGGGACAGGACACAGTGAAGGGCTTCCCACTGGGAGAGGGCAGGGAGAGATGGAATATTTGGAAGGAATTCTTCCCTGTGAGATTGATGAGGCCACCATCTCCAGCACAGGTTTCCCAGAGAAGCTGTGGCTGCCCCATCCCTGGAAGTGCCCAAGGCCAGGTTGGATGGGGCTTGGAGCAACCTGGGATAGTGGGAGGTGTCCCTGCCCATGGCAGAGGGGATGGAACAAGATGATCTTTCAGGTTCCTTCCAACCCAAACCATTCCATTATTCCTAAGGCTGACATTGTCCCATGATATACAACTCATATTACCAGAGAGCTCTACCAGTTTTACCCTGTTTTACTTTCACAAGTAAAATACCTCACTCCTCAACTCTGAGATTGTTTATTGTCACAAGAGATTGGCTCATGGAGGACAATCCTATGATTACTCCCAAACCTATGTCCAAGTGCTGCAGCAATAACTCAGCATGCAGAACTGAGCTCACCCTGTATCACTCCCACTCTGTGTGAACTTGCCATGGTTTAATTAATCCAGCATAATTCCAGCACTGGGAAAAATTGTAAAGGACTTGCCAATACTCCTGCAACTCCAGTAAACTCTTAGCAGCAGCAAAGAAAGATGCAGCAGCAAAAAAAGATGCCTCAGTGGTGACAGGAAGAGATAAATAACCACCACATGTGAAAACTGCAGAGAGCAGTTGCACAGGTTGGAGTGGAGCAAGGATGGAAGGTTTTAGCATGAAATTACTGCTTAAGCCACTTGCTGTTGTGGGCAGAACAGGTACTAAGACAACTTGTAGGCAGCCGAGATGCTTGTGGCCTCAGCTGGTACATATGTGGTTTCAGCAGATGAGTAAAACAACCAGATAATTGCTTCCTCCCAGAACCATCTCTATTTCTCTCTTCTCTGCCACAAAATCTACATATGCTTTTTCTCTGTCTTTTGGGGTTTTTTTCTTCACACATCTGAAGTGTTTCTGCTCCTGCTCAGCACATTGTAATCCTCCCTTCCCGTGGTGCCGTGGCTGCAAACTCTGCAAAGTCACTATCTCTAAGTGCCTTTTTGGGAAGAAATCAGAAATGTAGGGGCTGTCACATGAAATCTGGCTGGTGGCAAATAGCAAAGAGCTCAGAGGAGTGAGAAGAAGAGCCTTCCTTCCAGGAAAACACTGGACAGAAGAATAAAGCAACAGATAATGTCACTGCCACAGAAGCACAGAATGATTTGGGTTCTTAAAGATCACCCTGTTCCACCTCCTGCCATGGGCAGGGACACCTCCCACTATCCCAGGGGGCTCCAAGCTGGCCTTGGACACTTCCAGGGATGGAGCAGCAACAGCTTGTCTGGGAAATCTGTGCCAGGACCTCCCCACCCTCACAGCCAAGAATTCCATCCCAATACCCCATCTCTCCCTGCCCTCTGGCAGTCTGATTAGCGTTAAATTTTGATCAGAATTATTGACATTATGTAACATTTCAAAAATAATTTGTTACCAAGTCTAAATACAATTCAGACCATCAACACATGGCAAGTAAGGCTTTAGAAAACTCAAGAGAGCTGCAAGTGCTTGTCACTGCAGGACTGTTCAGATAAAGCTGGGTGGATATCCTGCCCCTTCATTCCATTTATCTGATCAGCACAGTAGGGCTGCAATTGCTGAAGGACAGAACAAAATGCTGGCAGGACTCTACAAACCCTGAGGAGAAAGGAAGAAAATGGTATTGTGCTTTTCCAAAAGGCTGAAAATTCACTGAGTGGACAAGCCTAGGAACCTCAGACAATACACATAAAGATATAGGGTTTCCTTACATCACCACCACAATACAGAGGCCCAGAGTTGTGGTCACACTGAGCAATGTGACCTAATTAATTATACACCAGCACAGGAAGCTTCTTGCTGAATAAAAAAACCAAAAGAGACACCAAAAAAACCCCAAACGTAAAAAGCCTCAAGACAACAACAACAACAACAAAGAACAAGCCAAAACCCACCCTACTCAAACAATAAGAAGCCACCCTCCCACACCATAAAATGCTTCTTGGACTAGATATCAACCAAAAAAATGGGAGAAATGCTAGATTCATTTCAGAGGCTTGAAGAGAGGAATCTGCAGCTCCACAGTCAGATAAGAAACAGATGGTAGAGCTGAGGCAAAACCTAAATTCCCTTGAGCAGCCACTGCTCTTCACAAAGTCCATCCTTCCTCTCCTGATACCTTTCCAGGTCCAGCTCTCTTCCTTCACACTCATTTAGCCAAAAAATCACTGCTTAACCTGATTTCTTGTCTCCTCAAAGGAGCACCAACAGGACAATTAGGCTTTGCAGCTTTGTAACATGGTCTATGCTTATCAAAGGTTATGCTTATCAAAGTTTATGCCATGAACTTTAAAACACTCATTAAAATGTTATTTTTTTGTAACATGCTCCCAGAGCACTGAATGCAACCCTCACCCCTCAACACTGCACAGGAAGGCAGATTTATATCCTCAGAGTTTGTCCTGCTCCACACCAAAAGAATGGATAAAGACACAGGTTATTTTAATGCAAATTATAACCAGGGGAGAATCCTTTGGTGCTTTGGGACTTCTAAAACCTCAACACCACCAGCAAAAAGATTTAAACCTCTTTTTAGGAGGAGGCCACACACAGCCATACCTCCAGAGCTTCTCTCCAGGAAGGACAGACATTCCAAGCCAGAGGCAAGAGCAGCAGATGATGCCCATTCCTGCAGCCCCAGCTCATGGAAAACAAAAACCAAAAATGCCAACAAGATGCTGCTTGATGGTTTCTCCTCACAGGAAAAAGAAGATTAAATATTGAAGCAGATCTTGAGGTGCTACAGCAATTTCAATTTTCCCACCAAATGAGTTCCTCTGCATTCAGCAGTTTTATTTCCAGCTCTGTGGCAGAATCAGAACAACCTCCTGAAATGTAAGGGAGCATCAAGGGCAACAGTGTCATCCTAAAATCAACACCACCACAACAAAAAGAAGACAAGTTATCTCAAACTGAGGCACTCAAGTAACTCCAAAACTTGTTCTGAGTTGATCAGGGCAATGAATGTAAGACATCAAGAGGTAGAAGATTTCTCCTTTACTTTGCATAATAAACCCATAAATAATTTAGAAAACAAACCCTGAGAGTTTTTCTGTTCCATTTTCCAAAATTTATTATTATTATCTACCTGTATGTTCTATTTATCATACAATCAGTGTATCCACCACCACCTCAGGAGAGCATCAATCCATGTCCTGCCACAGATGCTCAACCCTGACCATTCAGATTATTTTATTTCAAATTAGCTTGAGGGACACATTTGCTGCAGTCATTTTGATTGTGTAAAAGGCATTAGAATTGTTCAGCACAAATAAAGTTGTTCTGGTTATTGCTAATCAATCCTGGATGGCAGGAAATATCCTCTCTTGCTTCTCAATCATATTAATCTGAGATCAAAATTTTGGAGTTTGAACTCAAATATCCTAAAACAAAACTGGTGGCCATAAAACCAGTGAGATTATTTATATATTTCTGAGTTCTGTGCTGAAGATTGACATGAACTTACTTGACAGGCATGAGATGTCACTGAAGGTGCCACTGACACTCCAAACACCTTCCAGGGCTGAGGTTCAGAAAGCTGTCCTCAATTGCATCAGAATCCAGCAGCTCCAGCCACTGAAATAATCCTTCAGCAGAATTATTCCTCACCATTCTGACCACCAAATCCCTTTTATAGTCTTACTTCATGAAGCATTATTATTCCAGAGCTGGAAATTAAGTCAGAATAATTTCACATAAGTGCTTGCAGCTACATTTTCTCAGAATATTGAGGGTAAATCTTAAGCTCAAGCTTTTCCCCTATCCTTGATCACTTCTCCCCACAGTTTATAGCCACTGGGTCAGTCTCCTATTTTTCTTGTTTTGATATCATGAAATACAGTTTAAAAAGTTTAAGTCTTCTGTTACCAAATCAGATTAACATAGGAAAGAAATATTTCAAGCTTTAAGCTTATCTTTCATGGCCTCCCTTCACTTCATGCTCTCAGAGAAGGACAGGGTAATTCATTGGTGTCTTTTCCTGACTTTTCATACATCCAAACAGAGTTTTGACTGGATTTTTACAGTTTCAAAGAACTACCACAATCAAATCACATGTTATGCCTTTCTACATTATTTTGATAAGAGATAAACCCACATTTCAGCAAAGTCAAAACAGCCATTGAGCTAAACTGGAAAGCACTGGGTCAAACCCTAATTCCACTGAAAGCCAAGTCCAGGAAAAGATTGACACTGAGCCAAATTCCAGCTGACTCTTCTTAAAGCAAATGGACTTGTCTGTTTTATCCTGTGGATTTAACAAGTCAGGAAAACAATTAACACACCACAGTCTCCTTGAAGCTTAAAGGACCTGATATTGGAAGCTTCAGACACAGGTTGGCTTCAAAACCAAAACTGTTGACGGTTCTCTCAAAATTGCTATAGAGTTAAAAAAAACCCCCTACATTCCACTCCAATGTTAAACATGCTCATTCTAATGTCTTCAATGTGACACCAAGAGGGTTTTAGTTTTGCTTTGTGGTTGTGTTGGGTTTTTTTTCCAAGAAAACAACCCAACTGTGGGAAGTGGCCCCTGCTGCTGCTGCCACAGAGCAGGGGGGAGGGACCACAGATGACTTTCTGTTTGCAGCAGGAGCCCAATCCTCAGGTAATTCCCAGTCAGAAGCCTTTGGCAAGTCCAGAGGAGTTTTCCTGGAGGACAGGCTGCTTAGCAACTATCACCACCAGCCTCCAAATCGTCTGCAAGCAGGTCAACAATGCTGAGGGTGCACAGTCCATCAAAAGCCTTGAATTTAGTGAAGCATTAAGGCTGCAGGTACTTCACAAATGTTTTGGAGTTGAAGAAAAAAGAACACTAGAGGTTAGGAGTCAATAAAGCACAAGTTGAAGGTTTTACTTCAGATCACACGACCTGTGAACCAAATTAATTCTTCATCTATTTACTCTTCCCCTCAAAGGCAGCAGGTTATTACTGGATTGGTCAAGGCAGCAACAAGAACAAAACTGCTCCTTTGGTGTTCAGCCAAGGAATGTGAGAGGGCCATGGATGATTCCTAGTAAAGATGTGGCCACCCAGTTCTCATGTTAAGGGGAAATGGCTCATGCTAAAAGTAGTTTTCATTTGCCACATGGCACAGAGTTTATAAATAACAGCTAATCCTAATTAGCTGTGACCATGTTTGCCATAAAAAAAGTGGAAGCAAATAGGTGTGACCCAGCTGGTGGGAAGGGAAGCAGCTATAAAATATTGATAACACAAGTCTCACCTTTTATTTTCTTAAGCAATACAAAATAGGCTGCAGGTGTTTTTTAAGCACATTGACACACAGAGGCACAGTCCAAAGTTCTGTTTACTTTTTTGCCCATCACAAAAATTAGGGGAGGGTTTCTGTCTCTGGTTTTCCCTTTTACTCCAGTCAAAGCACTCGGGTTGTAGCAAACACACTTCCTCAAAAGCACAACTTGGAAGTGCAGCAACCCCCTTCTCTCCTGGCAGAACTCCCACTTCTCCATTTTACACAAGATAAGTCTTTTATACAGCAAGCATTCACCTCTTTGAGCAAATTAATTCCTCCCTTGTGCAACCAAAGCCTCAGGAGGTGCAGTGACAGAGTCCTGTGTGCTCATCCTGCTGTCCTTGGGACATCAGTTCCATCCTTTGTCTGTCCCAACTCCCCCCAATTTAAGATTTAAAACCAGGACAAACAGGTGACCTCCACACGTTGAGCAAAATGATTTCTAGGTACTGCAGCAACTCAGAGGTATTTAGTTACATCAGAAGACAATTTTGAGTAAAACAGGTGACTGGCAACGGGATGCAGTCTGGCTTTAATGCACAAGGAATCACAGAACTACTAAGGTTGGAAAAACCCTCTGAGATCAAGTCCAACCATTCCCAGCACTGCCAAAGCCACCACTGACCCGTGTCCCCAAGTGGCACATCCACACAGCCTTTAAATCCCTCCAGGGATTGGGACTCCACCACCTTCCTATGCAATGTTCCAATGCTTGACAACCCTTCCAGTGAAGAAAATGTTCCCACTATCCAACTTGAACCTCCTCTGCTACAAGTTCATGGAGTGTACTCCATAATACAGGTTTAATACAATTTCCTACAAAACAAACTCTGGTAACAGACTGAAAATGTTTTCATAAAAATTTCATTCCCACATTTAAATTTCTCCATCCATTTTAAATGAGGCTTATCCCCCCCACCCACCTTCCAACTTATTTAGGTTGTTCAGTCAATAAAACCCAGCAACACCTATTTGAGGGAGCTCATCAGCAACAACTGTAATTTTAGAGAACAAGCTCATGCCTCAAGTGAGAGTTGTACACAGAGTTGCAAAAGGAAAATCTCATGGCACTGTTTTCACAAACATGAACTTCCTGTGAGCTGGTGGTTTGTGCCCACAAAACACCAGTTGGGATGTCAAGAGGGACAGACTTCCCTTCCTCCTGGATGTCAGCTGTCAGTCTTGGGAGCACAAACTCACTCCTTCCCTCCCCCCACAGCCTCCTGGGGCATCACTGCATTATGAAATGTTGGATAAATCTGTTCCCTTGGAAGCCACTGCTGAACCAACATCTAACCTAGAAATTTCATTCTCAAGAGTTTTGTGTGCCAGAATAAAAGAAGGAAGCCACTCCCCCTCAGTCTAAGTGTGTCCTTTCCACACACTCACATCCCCATCCAAACTGCTCCTATGCCAAACAGTCTAACACAGCAGGAATTAATACAATGCCAGGAAAGATATGGAGAAGCAAAAGCACGTGCAATGCCATTAGTCCTCACCCATCTTCCAAGACAATAATATTTCTTCCTTTAATTTGCTTTGCTGTCACACAGCAGCCATCCCACAGCCTGCAAATGGTTCACTGAGCTCAATATTCAATTGCTGGCTGAGTCCAACAGCTGATGCTTCCCAGTAAAATGCAGGGACAGCTGGGCTCCCAGACATAAAGCACAGCCCAAGATGAGGCAGCTCTCCAAGAGGTTCTTGCCTAACATCAGGCAAGATACTGGGGCATTTTCAGGGAAATGTGGGCATTTTTCCACGACTGTACACCAGTAATTGCCTCTTCCTTGGAGTTCTTCAGATTAAATCCATATATAGCATTGTTTCATAGGTTTGCCTCATTTTTTTTTTGATTATGCACATTCTTTCCTAGGGTGGAAGTGAAGTGTGCACCCCCCACGTGCTCCTGCAACCTCACTTTCAAATGTCAGAGTCTTCCCAGTGAGCTTTTCCAGTTTATATGTGTCTTCACATAAGCAACACCCATATAATCATGTCAGCACTCCTCCTCTAGGCATCTTGACACTCTGAATGCTGCTCTGGAAGATACAGGAACTGATTGATTGTGCAAAAATTGTAAAACAATATAACCTAGATAAACAGGATCGTGATGTCTCCACCTTTCACCAAACCTTCCTTTAACTGGGATTTTCCCCTACTATTCCACATATATTACTTGTATTCACATAGATTATTTTCATTCACTAAAATATGTGAGATATTTTTCATTTATAATTAATATAAGTTTTTCACTCAGTGAACCAACCAACCAACCACACACCAAACCAACACACTCTCCACTCATAATTCTGTCAAAAGAAACCAATTCATGTGCATTGCTTTACCACCTCAATAGTCAGCAACCTCCACACTAAAATTAGCATTTTCCATTACCATCAAGGGAGCACGAGGTCTGCAACACCCCCCACAGCAAGAGCTGGTAAGACATGACTTATTTTCAGCTTTTAGGCAGCTTTAAGGGAAGTCCTTGAGTCACCCACACACCCCAGGCAGGTGAAAGGCAGCTTCACCTTGCTGTGGGCAGAGCCAGCCTTGTGTAACTGCTCAGGCTGTGCCAAGCAGGAGCTTAGCCTGCCTCTCCACATGCTCCTGCCTCCACATCACAAGATTCCTGGCCAAGGGAGAGCAGGGAGCCTGTGTGGGCTTGCAGGGCCCTGCTCTAGTTTTTAGCAACCAATCAATTTCTTTTTAAATTTCAAGTTTTGTGTGTTTGTTACCATTTGTCCACACTTAAAACCTTCAAAATGAGTGAACTAATGCTGGTTAGTCCTTGAGACTCCAATACTTGTTTTCTGGTACCATTTCTTTCAATAGCTAGATCTTTACCAGAACTCTGAACTGGTGCTAATCTTCAGTTCTTCTTCAAAGGGATCAAAAGGTTCTTTATAAGAAGAAAGAACTTCAGTCCAAACACAAACTATGGAAAGTTTTAACACACTGGGCTGCTCATTTCAACCCAACCACTGCCTGAAGTCTATCATCCATTTGTAATTTATTATCTACTTGAATCATAAAGTGGTTTGGGTTGGAAGGACCTTAAAGCTCATCCCATTCCATCCCCTGCCATGGGCAGGGACACCTTCCACTAGTCCAGGATGTTCCAAGCCCCACCTCCCCACAATTTTCTTCAGGGCTGTCATTTATCTCAGAAAGAACATGGGAATGGCAGAAGAATCTTATAAAAGTAATCCTTTATAAGTAAAATATACTTGGGCTGCATCCAGTTCCTCATCAAAGCAAAAGTCACCAAGCTCAGCTGCTGCAAGGCTACAAAAATCCTCAAGCCTAAGATAATAACACACCCCTTCTCAATTTCCAGAGCTCCTTAAAAACAGTCAAATTGAGCTTAAACATCACAACTTCATGAGCACAAAAAAGAAAAAAGGTGTCTGTGTGGGTAACAAAAGTAAACTGGTTTAAATTCAGAAATGCATACCTTAAAAGCAAACCTTTAAAAATATCCTCAATTATTGAATTATCTACTACAAAGCACTAATTATAGAGACATTACAATAGCTGAAAAGGAGAAACTCAGTCTGGTTTAACACACTTGTCAGCTTCATTTAGCTGCCCTCATTCCTCGGAAGAGTTTTTACCCTGTGCCAGTCTTGGGAGTCCCTCTGTTCTGCAAGACAAGAGGGAAAGCAGGAGAAACCACAAATTGCAACAGAAGGACAGTGAAGTCAGCACTTGTTCCATTTTTAAGCATTTTCTCTTATTAAAAAGGCTCAGAGGTGGTTTGTTGGGCACATTTAATGAATGCTTTGCTTTACAAATATCATGGCTGATTCATAGGCCTGTGCCAGACTAACACACAACTGAGCTCATATCAGTGACACATCAATTACAGTTATGCCTGCAAGATATAATAAAACTCCTTTGTTTGACCTGTCAAAAAAAAAAAAAATAAAGCCTTTTTAATAGGTCTTGTTTGGGAAATGTAAAATTACAGCACAAGCAAATCAGTAGTTTAAAAAAAAAATACTACAAAGGAACTGGAATGATTTGAGTTTATTTGGAGATTGTCCAAAAAATGAATTCCTACAAACATTCCAATTGTTGCTCAGGAACTTATCTATTCACTTCAATCAAAGTGAGTTCACACCCTCCCCAAGCCCCAGCCAAGTAATAACATAATGCTGTCAGTAATCTTGGCAGCACAGAGTAAACCCCAAGTTATAAAGGAACTTTAGCCTTGACCTTTGCAACAGGGAGAGAGCAGAGAGCTGAGTAAGGCAAACACAAGAGTGGACAAGTCATGCCAGTGATATCCACCCACAGCAAGTCCCTGGGGGTTCACACATCCCTGGGGGGAGATTCTGAGTTACAGAGGTCATTTGGGGAAATTTGTGACAAAACTCAAAAGATCTGTCACAAATAACTTCGTGAAGGCAACTAAAGAAAACCTTGACTCTTTCCACACAGTGTAATTTTAATTTTAACACAAGAAACCACCACTCAACCAAACCCATCCCAGCAGCCCCAGCTGAGTAGCAAAGCCTGCCCAGACTGGGGGTCATGCATAGATTTTAAAATTGATCTTTTGTACATGATCAGGTTACTGAAACCTGCACAACCCCATTAAGGATGGCTCAATAAAATAACTGCTGCCTTGCTCTAGCTCAGGAAAGGTCATTTCTTGGTTAAGGAATAACAGATTTTTGAAGCCATGTGGAAAGAGGCTTCTTTTTTTAAGGCCAAGTGTTTTGCATGTACTTATTAACCCTCAATGCTCTAGAGAAATGGGCAAATAATGTGTTCATTTTGTAGGCACAGGAGAAAGTGAGGTCCATCAGTTACCACCTGGGTTTTCAAAACATGCCTTAATTTTTAATGTCAAATTTGAAACAGTGGAGACACTTTTCTAAAGACCTGAGAACATTTCAGTGTTAATTGTATCAACAAAGTTTGCTCTCTCCAATAATCAGACCCCACACACCTCAAATCAGGGTATTTATTTACAACTTCCCATCTCCCAGACTTGGTTCCTCCCAGAAGAGGATGGAAGTGGGGAAAAAAATGTGCATTTCCAAAAGTCATGGGTTGTTTTTCCAAATGTCACTCCCTGCCAGAGCACAGCTGAGTCATGACAAGTGGGGATGTGACAGCACAGAGTTCTGTTTCTAAAATTCTTCTCTCGGCTCCTAAATTGACTTTGTCATCTTAATGAGAAATGCAGCAAAGCTCTTAAGGTTTTCAAACCAACCCTGCTTCGTGAGCACCTAAACAGTGTATTGACAATATTGCTTACTGTTCTTTTCCCTGTTTAGTTAAAGCCACTGTGTTTGCCAGAATTCCTTTAGCTCACTTTTACACACCAGAAAAGTCAGAAATCAGAAGGGATGATTTTGCAACACAAGATAAAATAGTTGATGGATTTGGCAACCGAAGCAGAGCCTGAGCATAAATTAACTCCCAGAAAAACTGTAACTAAGATTAAACTTTTCCTTGAGCTGATATTTAAGATTCCTCTGCTGGAGCTGCAGAAGCCAAGACAACTCAGCAGCAGCCTCTCAAGGGTTTGACCAGCAGGGTAAGGCCCCTGTTCCAATCCCTCACTGCCCCAAGCATGTTTTTGAGATTATATTTCTGAGCTATGGTGTCTCACTGTTTGCAGGCAAACCTTTAGTGCAGTTAATGGCCCTCCACGTTTCCCTTTTCTGTTAAATCAGCCCATATAAATTTACTGTGCTTCCTGCTTAGATTAGCAATGGCTATTTGTGAGGATGCAAATGAAGTATTCTTCGCTCTGCCACGCTGGATTCTCACACTGAGCTCACCACCTTGTCTGGGACCTCAAACCACTGCCAACCCATCCCTCCCTTGCCAAGGGGCACGATTTGCATGATGTGTTTCCTCTAAGAACATTTTTGAACACATATGAGGCAGCATAAACCATGCATTTGATTGGTTGCCATGTTTTACTGAAACCATCAGTAACATTTTCAGTCCAGCTGTGCACGACTCAGCTTCTGGAATCTCAATTTCCTGCCAGTTTTTGCAGTTTTAAAAGGCTCAAACCAACGTAGGTTTTTGGCAGCTGAACAATACACGTGGATACTGCTACAAACAAAACCCACCCACCCCCACACACTGTTGTTTGATTTTAAGTAACTTATTAAAGCTCCAGTCCCACTGTCTGCAATAAATCTCTCAGCTAGTGACAATAGAAAGTAAATATTGCACCTGATGATCTCTTTGCTTTTCCATTTACAATCACTTGGGTTTGAGAAGTTTAAATTGCCAGAGATCAGGTAATGGATACTACTGACCATTGATACACAGTTCAGCTTCACATGAAAATTTAAACAAAGCTCTTCTATGTGTTTAACTGGCTTTTTTTCTCTCCTTTCTGTTACCCTTAAGACTTTTTCCTTTTTTTCCCCCCTGGAAAACAGATTGTAGATATCCAGAAACAGGTTGTGCCTTTTCCTGCACCCGTTATTTTGTTCCATGCACACTTTTTGTCATTTCCTCCCCTTGCATCAAGCAATAAATTAAACAGTGCCAACCTTTACTCCCTCAGTTATTACATGACTTTTCAGTTTCACAGTTGTTTAAGGGATTAAGGCCACTTCCAACACAAAGTGGTCCCTACTCCATCCTCTCCATGGATTTGTGATGCATGGAATGCCCCACTGGCAGGAAACTCTCAGAGCTACATCTCTCCAGCATGTTCCCATTCCCCTTTGCTCACCATGACCCATTCTGAGAAACTAACTGTGAAAATTAATTTCATTCCAAAATGACAAACTGTGCCCTGCTCAAATTATGTCAGAGATTTAAATTTCTCTTATTCCATAACATTACATGAGAAAAAAATTCAACAGTTCAGGGACACATTAACCACTAACACGTTGTCGAGAGCCAAAAGTGAATGCAGAAAGCATAAGGTTTCAAAAGCAAGTCCCCAGCATGGCAAAATAAGCCTTATTTTATGGGTGATGGCAATTACACTGCAGAAAGAATATGTATTATTTTTTAAACTGAGAGCCTTCTATCAAGGCCTACACTTCTGAGTTGGTAGTCTCATATTTAATTTATGAAACCTGAACTTCCTCATTCAAAAATCTTACCTGGCATCTCCTTTTGAAAGGTTGGTGTTTACAGGATGAAGAATAACCTTGTTTGCATCCACATCCACCACACATTTTGTATGCAGATCAAGCTCTATAAAGAAATAAGAGAGTGTCAAGTGCTGCTCCTAAAGCACTGGGATTATATCCACCATTACTTCCTCCAGACACCAAATTTATTCATGCAGTCTGACAGCCACCCATCAGCTAGAGAATAGAAACAGGACTATTGCCAAATTCCACTCGTAGGGATATTCTGATGGGATGGATGCTGTCCAGCTTTGAAGCAGGCACTCTTTTCAAAGCAAGAAAGAGCTCTTAGGTTTTGCTGAAGGACAACCCGCGTACACAAGGGCGGTATGAAATTTCTGCTGGGGAAAAAGAACCATTTAGGCATGGTACCAGTCTGACAGCTCCCCTTATTGCTCCCTCAATGCCTCACAGCTCGCAGGGAAAAGCTGCCCCTGCCATCTGCAGCACATTTTCCCCGGCCACTGTTGTGATACTGCGGCGTGTGGTGCCAGCTGTCAGTCCTGGGGCACCTGCTCCCAGAAATTTGAGTCCCATCAGAAATAATTGAGGTGTGAGCACGTAGGAAAGGGCTTGTCCTTCCCCCACGGGCTCCTGGGCAGCTGGAAAGCTCAGCTCTCCCAAATGGCACTGAGCAATGGGAGATGGACTATATGAGTAATAAGGATGTTTGGAGAGTAGGAGAACGCAAAATAAAGGGTTCAGATAACACTGACAACAGTCCAAGGTACCCACCCAGGGACAAGTGGAGCTGGATATTAAATAAAGCACACAGCTACAGACACCCAGGACACAGGGCCTGGACACCAAAAGGTCCAGCCCTATATCCCTGCACTGACACACACTCACACACCCCTTGGAAAGTGCACCCAGTGCTGATTCCCATGAACTGCTCACACCCTGCCAGGATGATGAGGGGCTATGCTAAACCACCTCCACACAGGGTTCAACACCTCAGCTGAATCACCAAAATGAGCTAATCATGTTAATTATAATCCTCATCCTCCTTCATCTCTGCTCTTTCCTCCTCTGTGTCACCTGTACTTGCTCTTTCACCTTAGAGCACCTTATAAACTCAGACTGAAAATCTCCCAGGCAAAGGCTGCAGACCTTAATTATTGCACAGCACTTTGCAGACCTCTTGCTCCTGTTAAATAACATAATAAGAGGAAGTTTCTTCCCTGGACACGTTTTGGAAGAAATGTTACAACGTTTTGCTACTTGACACACAACAAAGAAAGGCACACTTTGAGATTACTGCCCATAACAGGCAGTCACATGAAACCAAAATCCTTCTGAGCAAAACTGCTCCTCTGTTATTACACTGTGCTTGTGCAGGAGGAAGAGCCAGTCAAGTTCCAGAAGCTGGTGTTTATTTTAATTTCTCTCCACACCCTCAAAGCCAATTTGCCTACCATTAATATGCAATACATGCTTGCTTAGATGAAACCACACTCAGTACGTCCCATGTCCCACAAGGTACTGGCTGGTTAGTGATTAACATTCTGTATTGCACTGACCTGCTTTTCCCAACTACAGAGGGAGGTTTTTTGCCTGCCCCATGCAAAGCATGAGGGCTGCACACGCTGTCTGTAAGCAGCATGGTCCCTGTCACGTTTTTAATCCACCTCTTGACAGAGAACACCCATGGCAGGTTTTGCATCCATGACTGCCCTGTTAACTCATGGTCTTATCAGTGTTCATTACACCTCTCGCAGTGACATACCCTTAAGGAGGCACACAGGCAGGATTTGAGACTTCCTTCGTGTCAAATGTCCTCAAAGGAGAAGAGGAAAGATTCGAGGACAATTTGCCTTGTGCACACCTTGTCTGATGGTCACCATCATCACACAGGTCATGTTCAAATCCCACACCTTGGTGTGCTGCTCACAGGGTTTGGGAAGATGGGATGAGCCAAGCTAACAGCTACTGCCAAACAGGGAGGTCCCAGTCCTTCCTTCTGTTGCTCAGCAGACTCCTCTGTAAGTCACTTCAAGTTACTTCAACAGCAGAAAACCCTCTAACATGAAAATTAATGTATCCAGACCCTACAGAAAGCTCCATCAGCCCAGTGAAGGCTCAGAAGAACAAAGGCCATGGGGAGAGAGACCTCATCCCAGCAGAGCTGAACTGCTCCACCAGTTCATGGTGTCACATGAAATAAACCCCTAAGAAACAGTTATATTGAGCCTCTAAGCTGGGTCGTGTGTCCAGACAGCCTTAAGGCTACTTATCCCAGTTACCTTGGCCAAAGGCTCACATGGCAACTCTCCTTTTAGCTGAAAAATCAGTTTAAATCCTGGTTTAATAGCACATCATACACTTTGTACAAATTCTGACCCCATCACAAACAGATTTCTGATTTCTTCAATGCTTCTGGTGCATTTAGAGATGAATCTCACATTAGCCACTACTGAAACTTAGATCACCATAATTTCCACCTCATTAAGTTTTTAATATCATTAAAGCAGGTTAGCCTTATAGTCAAATTATCTGCTTGCTCTTTTGGATATGATCAGACAAGGACTCCACCCTTACTTTTACTAGTTTCAGTGTCTCCCAGGTAAGCTGTGTACCTGCTGCTCCTGAACAACAAGGAAAATAGGATGCACCAAGATGATGCACATCCAAAAAACCCAATTAATTCATCCTGTTGAAGCTTGGCATTATTATTTTTTTCCTACTACACAAGTGGGTTTTGTTTCAGGCAGCATGAAATTTAGAAATTAAAAAATGACAGAGTGGCTCATTGTCAAACTCTGGAGATCCACCCCATATCTCAAACATAACTAAAATCTCACCTATTATCATTGCTAACCTGCTTCTATCTTCAGCCATTACTGAGCAAACACAATCAACTACTCATTTGCTTCTTCAAATCAAGAAACTAATCAGCTAATTGCTCTTTCAAGAATTACAACTCAAACTCTCAACATCAAGAAACTTTTATTGCAGGGAATGAAAGTCTCTTTCACAGCTTTGGAGTAAGAAAGCTGTGACATCCATAATAAAAGGGTAACACGTACCTTAATCACTATGCCACATTTGCATTTCACAGCTGTAGAAGTGTTGAGCAAAGCTGGGCTGAGTGCAAGAATAATTGTTAAGTCATGTGTGTCCAAGCTACTCACAGAGAGCCTTGGATGAGTTTTTACTTTACTTGTAAAACTGAAAGGTGGGGGGTTGAAGGAAGTCACCCTCCTTCCCCTTTCCCTTGATTTTTCAACTCCTCACACTGGGTTTTCTGAGATGATAAAAACTGGCATTCTGGCAACATAGATTTTAGCTGAAACCACTCTTGTGTAAATCCAAAATTACCACTATGCCTTTGATAAAAGCCTTATGGGTGTTGTAAAAATAATTCATACTACACATAGAACTTTAAGCTTTTTCACTACCCTGAGAAATCCAGAGTGTTTCCAACAGGGTGGAAAAGACAGTAAGCAAGAGAGAGCTGGAAAAGCCAACCCAGGAGCAGTCCAACACCACATGGAATGGTGGATTCAGCAGGCACTGGTCCATTCCCACAACAGGTAGGAGTTTACACTCCCTCTGTAATAGCAGTCACAAGGCTGCTAATCATAAACTCACCCCAGCAGATTTTCCAAAACAGGGTGAGGAAACACCAGCAAAGATGCAACTGTAACATGGACTGAGCAGGTTTGGGGCAGGGACAAGGAGTGTATGTGAATCCTGAAGGGGAGGGAAGTATTTTGGAAAATGTCAGGTGTTTTCACCTCTGAGAAATCTCCATCTTCTGCTTCAGGATCAGGCAGGGAACTGTTTTCATAGATCAGCTGCAACTCCTGCCAGCACAGGTTGGTTATTGGTGTACCCAACTCGATCCAGTGGGATACAGATCAAATTTGGCTGCATCAGGTGGCACAACAAAAATACCAGGACTGCCACCTTTTTCAGCCTCTACCCTGAAACCCCATCCCCACTGTGAGGTTACTGTATTTCAGGACCAAACTGTATTTCAGGATCCAAAGAGAGAGCTTTTACA
This sequence comes from Serilophus lunatus, assembly GCA_013399895.1. Taxonomy (NCBI): domain Eukaryota; kingdom Metazoa; phylum Chordata; class Aves; order Passeriformes; family Eurylaimidae; genus Serilophus; species Serilophus lunatus. Next base: position 625,588 of record VXBA01005352.1, read on the forward strand.
AGGCAGCATGAAACCATCTTAAAATGAAAGATGATACAGTGAATAAGTTGGTCTGCAACGTTTTAAACTGTGGGTTGGAACCAATGGCTCTTAGTGCCACACAGAAGATGAAAACTCTGTTACAACTTCTGTGACCTTTTATATTTTCCTCTTTAAAAACCTTCTTTTTCACATTGTATAAGATTGCTGCCTTCTAATACCTAAAAGTGCTCCAAGAGAGCTGGAGAGGAACTGGGGACAAGGGATGGAGGGACAGGACACAGGGAATGGCTTCCCACTGCCAGAGGGCAGGGAGAGATGGGATATTGGCAAGGAATTGTTGGCTGGGAGGGTGGGGAGGCCCTGGTTGTCCAGGGAAGCTGTGGCTGCCCCATCCCTGGAGGTGTCCAAGGCCAGGTTGGAGCCACCTGGGAGAGTGGGAGGTGTCCCTGCCCATGGGAAGGATGGTAAGTTCTAAAGTCCTTTCCAACCCAATTCTCTGGTTCATTCTATGGTTCTCTGCATTAAGGAAAAGCACTTCTCAATTGATCAAGAGCCTTTATTTCCACAGAAATTTTACCATCACATTTCAGCTCAAAAAATTAGTTTATGAAGGTTGACAGCTTTTCATCCCTCTCAAGTACCATTTGATCCTAAACCCTGATGGAACAAAGATATGAACCTGGCCTTACAACAGAGGTCAAACAAAAGCTGTGACAGATTCCTCCTGGTCCCACTACCAAGTTTTAGGGTTCTGACACCTCAGGACCCCTTGGAGATGGACATCCAGCTCGACAGAGTCACTGGGAACCAGCACAACTGCTCCTGTGGAGGTTCACAAAAGCTAGAAAAGCTAACTGAAGTATTACAAATAAAATGTGAAAGGTTTAAAGTGCATGTACTAAGCTCATAAGCCAAAATTGGCCCCAAAAACAAAAGCTCAAAATAATCTCCTGTAAAGACAGACGATAGAAATTTTATATTTTAAATTGCCAGTAGATTTTCAGGAGATTAACATTCCCTTGAAGGTTAGAACTGGAATGTTGTGGCCTGAGCCATCAAGTTGCATTGGGTAAGAAATTACAGTTGTTTTCTTGTACCTTTTTAAGGCTGAGACATTTAAATAATAATTTAAAAATATTTAAATGTTTATCACACAAATTAAATAAATGCCAACAGAAAAGAGGCTGTTGTTTGGGGGTTTTTTTCATTTTTGTTTGAAAAAGAAATGTGAAAGCAAGTTCAAAGACAACAAGTCCTCAAGTTTCCCTGCCAATATTTGTTTCCTAAGAGTGACTTTTCTTCTTTGCCCTTTACTATGTAGGAGCCAACATAAATAAATGAAAAACTAACTGACTGTGTGAAAATAACTGATATCTACATAACAATACTCTCAGATTATATGGCAAAAATAGTGAAAAAGCACTTTCAGGGCATTAATTACAAGACACAGCGATGACAAAAATACAGCAACTTGACATATCCCTTACAAAGAGTACAGAGGCAACTTTAAAGCTTCTCTGCTATAGGAACTGCACAAATATAAGTCATGAAATTTTCAGTTTGCAGCAATTAAAGATCATTAAAGATGCATGAGAGCATCTGGAAGGGCACACAATGCTTGTGGATGAGGGGGAAGTCAACTCCAGCTCCTGAGCACATGAAATCAAGCTGCCTTCACACGTTGCCCAACCCCAAAATACGTGTTCTGTCCTCTGCTGTTTCATTTTCTGCAAGAAAGCATTTTGCCAAACAGCTTTAGTGAAGGCACTCCGTGTGTCTGGACGTGGACCTTACTCACAGTCACTTCTGCTTGGCTCAGCTCTTGGGGATTCAGTAAATAAATCACTCTGGAGACTCTCTAGGGCAGCACAGAGATCCAAGGAAGCTCAGCCTCTGGATCCAAGGAAGCTCAGCCTCTGGATCCAAGGAAGCTCAACCCCTGGATCCAAGGAAGCTCAACCCCTGGATCCAAGGAAGCTCAACCCCTGGATCCCTCAACCTCTGGATTCAAGGAAGCTCAACTCCTCAACTCACGACTCCAAGCTGCTGCTTGGTTCCAGGTTCTGGAGTTAACAGGGATGAAGTGCAAACCCAAAAGCCAAGGCAGAACTATTCAAAGCCTGTCTATCTGATCTGCTGCTGAGTTGAGGAGGAGCAAGTGCTGTGAAACCAGAGCAGCCAGGTAATCTCATCCTGCACTTCAGGTGTAATTAGCACTACAATGGTTTGCCTTTGTGGCATCCACTGGGAGGACTGGGAGTCTCTGGCTGTGGGGAGTAGGCTTGTAGCACCTCAGGAGTTCTTAAAATACAGTTGCCTCACTGAGTAACACGAGATGAAACACTAACTGCATCCTTCACCCATTTGGAACCACATCTCAGGGTTAATCCTGCTCACACCACAAACACTGTTTTGTAGGTTATCAACAATCACCAGGAAATACTCCAAACTCTGGGCACCCATGTATGACAAGGACAATGGTGAAGAAAAGTCCTGTGGTTTGCATGTTGCCATCAGGATACAACAGGTGCCATTTCACTCCCTCTAATACCATAATTGATCTTATAAGCCTGCTTGCACAAACTCCAATTTATAGATAAATCATTTCTGTTGTGATCTCCAAACAAACAAAAGCACACAAACAACCCCACATCCCCACCTGAAACCCAAAAACATTTCAAGTGACTGGAAACACAACCTCCTCCAAAGAGGAGGAGGACGTAAAATTACCACCTGACACTGCGGGCAGAAGCTTGTGCAGACACAGAACCAAATTCCTTCCTTACAAGCACTGAAGACAAAACCTTTATCATTAAAGCACAAGATGATTCCTGTTTGAACACTGAAACTAGCCTGGATAAAATACACATATTAATATAAGAGACATCTGAATGCATCTTTACAGGCAGTTGAGATATTTAAATTGGAGCTATGAGTTCTACACTGCAATCCTAGAACAGTTTAATCCTGCCTTTCTTTTTAAGCAGAAAAGTATTAACCCAAGAGATGCAGCAACACAACAGCAGTCTGGACTGGCTAAGGTGTCATCAGCCATATCCTTGAGTGTAAATTGTGTCCTTTTGAAACAGAACATCTTTTCTCAGCATTATTTAATGCTGTGCTGAATGGATTCAAAGGCACAAGGAAACACAAGCACTTAAATGTGATGCCTGTACACCAACATCACCTGAAAACAAAGTATTCAGTAAGAAAAATCTTAATTAAAAAGCCTCCAGCTGTCATCTGCTTTGCTTCATGGCATGGTTTGCACAGCATTAGCCTGAAGTATAATGAGTATCTGCTAAGAGGAGTTAAACACGACATTCATAGAAGGAAATCCACTGCAGCTCTAAAGTAAAGCAGCAAAAGAACTTCCTGATTGTTATCAACCCCCCATCCAAATAAAGCAGTGCACTAGGAAATACTTTAGTGAATTACAAAGCCAAGGAAATAGAAGGCTGAGTGTCTGATCTAACAAAGCAGGACTGGATTCTTTAATTCACAGAAGCCTGTTAATAGAGATCCCAGTCTGCAAAGTAGAAAGGCTGCAGAAAAAAAGGAGCCACTACTGCTGCCCAAGAGCCTCCAGCTTCAGATGTGGTGCTGCAACCACACTGACACAGCAGTGGGTTTACCAAAAAACCCAACAAGTACAACTACAAATGCTTCCCCTCCCTAAAAATGGGTACTATAAACTTTGTTTAAAGATACCACTGAGCATGAGAAGGAAGCAGGACCCTCAACATAAACACCTTGAAATGTGAGTACTATAAATAACCAACTATTTGATACAGAAATCCCTTCCACACGCAGGCAAGGAACCCATTATGCTTTTATGAGCTGTAAAAACTAGTAACAGTTAAGCACAGCACTTTTATTAACCTAATAAACCCTTGCCTTAAGAAATTCATAACTCAAACCCCACAGACAACCACCACCACCACAAGTAAACACTGAGAATATTTCAAAGCTTAAGTTTTCCACACTCAGAGCCATCTGACAGGTTTGCAATGTTAAGCCCTTTGGTGCAGAGGGAAGGAAAGAACATTGCTCGTGATCCTGGAGAAAACAAATACTTGCTTCAGGTCCAAAGCCCCAGAACTTCCTACAAATACTGCCCAGAACAAAGTGTGTAGGCAAGAGCTTCCAGGAAAGCTGCCTCTTGCCTCAAAGCCTATTAAAAAAAGCAAAGCCAGGGAAGTGCATGACTCTTCAGAGAGCCACAGAAATTCTTAAATTTAACATTAAATAGGCAAGAAAAATAGTATCTTTGATATCACTGTTTATTTCTGCAAATTCCAGGAGCATCAGAAACACTGTGTGGTGGTACCAATTGTTTAGACCTGCCTGTGAAAATGCACTGGGGAAAAACTCAATTCCAGGATATTTTGTTTGAGGGGAAAAAAGTACATTGATCTTTTAGGCTACACTCACACGGATTTGGGTATCACTCACAAATGACAGGATGCTTAACAGCTGCAAACTGCCAAAAAATGTGCCAGGAGTGAGGGGTTCAGGTCCCTCTGATAAGCACCCAGGATTGATACTCACACATCCCTCACTCCCAGAGCAGCCTCCTAATAACCAGGGTCCAGCCACCCTCTCCAGTCCATAACAATTTTTAAGATTATACAGAATAAAAGGGGGTCAGGAGCTGGGCCTCAATGATCCTTGGGAACCCCTTCCAACTCAGGATATTCTCTGATTCTGTGAAACAGGTCTGACAACAAGATACCATCTCCCCTTTGCCCAGACTCCTTTACTTTAATTCCCCCACTTCTTCCCCACATGCATTTCTTGCAGAACTCAGTCCCCAGCTGGAATCAGAGCTCAAGACTGAACAGATGCAGGATATCTGTGGGAGATTCAAAAAATGAACTGTGCAGCATCATCTCATCTGACCCCCTCTGAGCAGTGGGTTGGACTAGAGACCTCCATGAGCTCAATTCCCACCTGAATTATTGTCTAATCCCAGGGGTGGAGAGCACCAAGCAGTCAGAAGGTGTCTGGGGCACAGCCAAGGAAATGAGTTATGACAGGAAAGGGACATGAGCAAGAGGAAAGTCTGTCACTGAAACCAGGCACCACCTTTCAGCTCCTCTCCCAGCTCCCACCAACTCCTCCACACTGTCACTCCATTCCCTCCAAGCAATTCCCCACAAGGATGGCTCACCTGAAGCTTAAAAAAAATGTAGGTTTTGGTTAAAATATCCTCAATTTCCCTGACCCACCAGAAAGTTAAAGGCATCAACTCTATCTCTTGCTTTGGAAGTGGGACTCAAGAGCTCCTGTGAACTTGCTGAACTGCTGTCATTACACAAGGCATGGAAACGCTGTATTCAATACTTTCTATTTTTTAATTGAAAGAATTAAAAAACTATTTTGTTTCAGATCGTGTAGAAGATAGAGGGGCTTCCCTCTCCCATCCTCCTTCTGCTTCAGCTGTTAAACTGCCTTCCCTGCATTCCCTCTCCCCAGAGGGAATTATTGGCACATGCCTGTGAGAATGGGGGAGAAAAAAACCCACCCTTGGATTTGTGCCTTCTTCACCTTCCCATTCCTTGGCTGAAGCTGCCTTTTCCTACTCACTTCCTCATCATGCAGAGCAAGTTTTTCTAATTAAGACAAGTAAGAAACATTTAAGCAGCTGCCCAGAGCACGGTCTGATTACCATAACCCTTAGGCAAGTTTCGTAGAGGGAAGGAGGGGGGAAAAAAACCCAACAACAACAAAAATATTCTCTTGTCAATTCACGCTTCCTTTTCCCTGTTTTTGTCCTTGTGTCGCTGTCATCTGGTTAAACTCTGTCCTGCTCAGGCACCCAGGGGCAGGAACCGGGGTTAGACAGCGGGGGGATGGATTGGCACGGGGCAAAACCGTGTAAAAAGAGGTATTACCCCCCAAAAAAAACCCTAAAGCAGGAAGGAGGAGGCGCTTTCCCAGCAGGAACTGTAGGGCAGGTGCAGGAGGTGCGGGGAGAGCGGGGAATAATTAAAAAAAGAAAGTCCTAAACCCGGCAAGAGCGATTTAAAGGGATGGCAGGAGAGGGGGGCGAGGGCAGCGCGGCTGCGACCAAAGCCCTGCAGGGCGTATTTCTCTATAAGCAATAAATACACACACACACACACACACACACCCCACACCCCACACAACCGCTCCAGAGCACACCTGTCCCCTCCGGACACCTGTCCCCATGGACCGGCACCGGAGGAGAGGGAAAGGGGGATAACAGCGGCAGGGGAGGGTCTCACCTCGCCGGTTCATGGGGCGGACACGCACCGCCACCTTCACCTTGGAGTCGCCCATCTCCGCCGCTCCAGCCCGCCCGGCTCCCTCCGCCCCGGCCCGGCTTCCGTCTGCCCAGGGCCAAGCGGCCGCGGGGAGGAGCGCCCGGCGAGGGAGGCGCCGCGCCGGGCCAATGCCGCCGGGACTACACCTCCCAGCGTGCCCCGCGCCCCCGCCCCGCCCCCGCCGCGCCCGGCGGGCCGCCGCGGTGCGCGCTGGGAGGTGTAGTTCTGCGCCGGCGTCCCCGCCGGGGTGGAAGGCGGACTCGCTGAGTGCCGGTATCTTGGTTGTTAACAAGGTTGGGGGAGATCTTTGAGATGGCCGAGCCCAAGCCATAACCCGACACTAACTCATCGTCACTAAATGCCTCATCCAGGCTTCTTTTAAATACCTCCAGGGATGGGGACTCCGCCACCTCCCCCAGCGGCCCGTTCCAATGGCCGGTCACCCTTGCAGTGATTAGGATGGAAAGGACGTCTGAGGTCGTCGGGTCCTCCCTTCCAAAAGTCTGATCAGAGAATCACAGAACTGGTCCCTTTGCAAAGGGCAATAGGGGGCATCTGGTCAAACCTCACTGCTCAGCCGGGGTCTTTGTGTCCACACAGTTCAGGAATGTCTCCAGTGAGGGAGACTCCACACCTTCTCTGGATAATCTGTGCCAGTGTGTGGTCACCCACAGTAAAGAAGTTCTTCATGTTCAGGTGGAAATTCCTGTTCATCGCCCTTTCTGTGAGGAAACTCCCTGTGATGTCCAATCTAATCCTCCCCTGGCACAGCTTGAGGCCATTCCCTCTTGTCCTGTCCTTTGTTCCCTGGAAGCAGAGCCTGACCCCCTCCTCGTCTCCCCTCTCCTGTCAGGGAGTTGGAGAGGGCCAGAAGGTCTCCCCTGATCCCTCTTTTCTCCAGGCTGAGCCCCCCCAGCTCCCTCAGCCCCTCCTGGTACTCCAGCCCCTTCCCCAGCTCTGTTCCCTTCCCTGCACACATTCCAGCCCCTCAAAGTCCTTCTTGAAGTGAGGAGCTCAAGCACTGCACGCCCAGATATGTAGTCCTGCAGGTCACAGGGGGTGCACCCCAAATGGCTTTTGGGAGGGCTCAGGGTCACCCCAGATCCTGCCCCCCATCCCCTGGGTGGCTGCTGGTGAAGCTCGTCATGCTTCAGTCTCCCTGCTGAGAAATTTCATGTGAGCAGACAGCAGCACTGGGACTAAACACCTCACCTCAGGATCTGTGTGCTGTTCCAGGGAGCTTCTGTCCATTAGAATCCACTTTAGAAGTCATGGCATGTTAAAGATCACAGAATGGTTTGGGAGGGACCATAAAGCTCATCTCAATCCAACCCACTCTGCCATGGGCAGGGACAACTTTCAGTCTATCCCAGATTGCTCCAAGCCCCGTCCAACCTGGCCTTGGACACTCCCAGGGATGGGGCAGCCACAGCTTCTCTGGGCACCCTGTGCCAGGGCCTGCCCACCCTCACAGCCAGAAATACCTTCCCAGTATCCCACCCAACCCTTCCCTCTGGCAGTGGGAAGCCTTTCCCTGTGTTCTGTCTCTCTATCCCTTGTCCAAAGTCCCTCTCCAGCTCTTCTGGAGCCCCTTTAGGCTCTGAAAGGGGCTCCCAGCTCTCCCTGGATCCTTCCCTTCTCCAGCTGAACACCCCCAGCTCTCCCAGCCTGGCTCCAGAGCAGAGGGGCTCCAGCCCATGGAGCATTTCTGTGGCCTCCTCAGGTTATGCTCCAGCAGCTCCATGTTCTTCCTGTGCCAAGGATCCCACAGAACCATCACAAACCATAACCCAACGCACAGACTGTGGGCTCAGGTGGTGTCTGGGTCTGGTTTCACAGAGCAACCCTTGACTCATTGACGGCTCTGGTGTGATTCACTAAGCAAATACAACTCACTAAAAAAGCTCAACAGGAACAGTCTGAGACAGTTTGGACAATATCACAATTTATCCCCATTAGAGAGATCAACTGCTCAGCCACAGCCATGGATTGCAAAGACTGAGAACGAAACTATAATGCAAAGATGCAAAAAACCCCCAAACCTCATTTAAATGGTCATGGTTGAAAACCCTTGCAGCTGCTATTTTAGTTCAAAACAAGGATTCTCTCTGTGTTATTTTGAAAGGCCAGTTTACAGCAAGGACAGGGGGATAAAAGCAAATTCAGAACAGCAATTCTTTGGCCCTTCAAGATCAAATGAGGTTTTGTGACAGAAATAAATAAATAACACATTTCCAACTGGTTTTAAGATAAGATTTTGGCAGGTAGCACTTTTTTTGCCCAGAACTGCACTCACTATTTATCATTTCATGCCTGCCTGACCTGAAGAATATCTTGTCAGGGCAGAGAGAAAACAAATATTAAGTTGGCATTTAAGTCACACTAAGATTAATGTCCATGTCCTCAAGCAGCATCCCAAGTGAGCACAAGGCTTGGGGAGATGTCTTGAAGTTAAACAAAAATAAATAACATGTCAGACCAGGCAGGATGGCAAAAGCTTGATACAAAAATTGATATTTTTATCTGTTACAGGGGAAAGAATCCTTTCTCCAGCCCCACAGCCCCATGCTGTGGAGGGTTTCTTGTCGGGAGTGGGAACGTCCCACTTTCAGGCTGCACAGTTGGTTCTTGCACTTGTGAACTTGAGGATCCAATTACAGGATGAAACCCAGCTTTGAACTTCTTGTGGTATTTTCCAGCTGGGGCCTCGACAAACCACACCAGAGTTTTGTGAAACAGAGTCATTCGCAGTGGAGATAAATATAATCCCGACTTTACAGCTGGGCACCACGAGCAGCAAGGGG
>VXBA01005352.1:634670-660125 GCA_013399895.1 Serilophus lunatus
TGGGGGTGGGGGGGGGGGGGGGTGCGTGTCTTTTTCCAACAGGTTGAGCCACCTGGAATCTGATTTTAAGAAATGGGATGAAGCACCTTCCCAGATGTGGACACTGCTGGGAATAACAGGTGTCAACCAAATCCAGTCCTCCCTCCTGCATCTCCTTTCCTCCATTAACTACCGTTGGTTAAAGGTAAAATTAAATAGTAAAAATTTTATGGAAAGGATTACATACCACCTATTTATTCCAAAGAGGTGCCAGTGTGTTTTAAGTGCCATGTACACGGACAATAACAAATGCAACCATACAATTCTTACTGGAGTTTTCTACTCGGAATGGAGAATTTATTTTAAAACCTGAAAAAATCACTCTTTCAGCTTCCTTAAGTCTACCGGCCAAAGAAAAAAACAGATTCACATGCAATCGTTGCTACTTTCTGTAACCTCCTTGAAAGATGGAGACATCCTTAGAGCCCAAAGAACCATCCTCAGCTGTGATGCTTTTGATGGGATTTCTGGGAAGAAGTACGGGAGCAATAAATTCTCCTGGCTCTCTGCAGTCCTGCCTCTGGACTTCTCCCCTATTGAAGCCCCTGCTCCGCAATGAATTACAGTAATGCAGCTTCTCTTGCGCTGGCACAAGGTACCTCAGTGTAATTACCCCACTGTGAATTCCCCGACAAGCCCTTTCCCTGGCTCAGTGTGCCACAATCTGTGGGAAGCATCTCCCTGGAGGGGCACAGCTTGGAGGGAGGATATTGTTTCCATTCACAGCACTGGAACATGCTAATTATGCTGGGAGGAAAGAGGAGGGGGTGGCAGCTTTCACTTGGGAGGGACAGGCTGGGCAAATAGTTTGTGAAACGCCAACTTAACCCCGTCTTGTAGGGAATTGTCTCCAGCTCTTTTCCCCCTTCCTAGTTACTGTAATGAGGGGCTGACTTCCCAGATTAGCTCTGGCTATTTAAATGCTAATTTAATCGACAAAAACATCCTTGGGGGGGAGGCACTACTCGTCCCTCCCATTCATTTATCGAGTTTCTGAATGCAGCGCTGCTTTCAGCAGGTTGAGGAGCCGCAGTTATTGCTGTGCCCACCTGGACGTCGGGACTATACGGGGCTGTGGGGGAGAGAAAAACAGGCCCTTCATCTCATTTTGCTTAAAAAAAACAACTAAACTTGATGGATTTCGTTTAGAAATAACCAAGTCAGAAGGATGGCATGTGTCCTGCTGGACTGCAGTGCCCGTCGTGTGTGAATCACCAGGCTGCTGTGGAAGAATTAAGGTTGGGTTTTTATCTAGATGAAGGTATCAATGTTTCAGCTCTCAGACCATCCAGCTAGAATTGCACCTTAGGACAAGCCGGGAAACACGACAGTCTCTCGGATTCCTCTCCTTCCAAACCACAACAAGCAACAGATCAAGTGCGTTTTAAATCCACTTTTCCATTTGTTCGGCTGCGCGTCGGAAGAGACGCATCAATTATTGAATTTGCTGCAGACCTACTTTCTGCCCGTAAATCATTCAGGCATTGGAGAACTAAAACTGGGGATCGCACCAGTGTTTAGTTCGTTCTGTGCAAACTCCTCAATGCAAGAAGCTGGGCACCACTGGGACAGTCCCAGTCAGAGACTGGGAGGCATCCAGGGCATCCAGCAGCTATTTAGCACCTTCAGTCATCAGATCTTTGATATGAAAGTCTTTGGTGAAACATTTAAAAAACAAAACCTGTTGCTCTCGTACATTTTTCATAGATTTTGGTTTGGTCTAGTCCCTGGGGTAATGAGTTTTATTCTTATAAGTTAATTTTGTCTTCAGGTTTATCTTGCTTTTCAGTCTGAAGACAGGAATATATAAATGGAGTAGAAATTTGTAGGCACTTACAGGCCAAAAGAGAAGATAAGTTTGTTGTAAAGTTGTTTTTTTAGTTGGGAAAGAAAGCAGTATTAAGAAAGGTTAAAAATATCGATAAAGCAGAAAATCAATTTGTCCAAATCAGTCACGTCAAAATTCTGCCTCTTATTAAAACATTATTTGTTTATGTATTTATTAATTTCTTTATATTTCTTTTTAAAGGAATTGCTGAAATTTCTCACACAACACTTTGTACAAACGTGCAGGTTCAGGAAACTCACATTAGTATTTGCAAAGCACTTTTTGTGCTTTATTATTTTAATAGGAACTTTGTAAAATTGAAGGATTGTTTCCAAGGTAATTCATAAATGAAATTTCCTGGTACTGAGATGGATTTTTAAAAGTGTTTAAATGTAGCCTCCTGCCCTCACTGTGAGCAGTATCTCCAGATAAATAAATGAACTCTTGTTGTCTGCATGCACTGGATTCTAACAGAGTAAATCCTGATTTATAGACATCTCCTACTTTTCTAAAGTTGTTCCAAAACTCAAAGTCTTTGTTTAAATTTCATAGGACATGATGCTCTCTCCCATATTACCCAGAGGGGATCCCAAATGGATAACTAGGCTTTGAGCTTTCCATAAGCCCTGAATGTGCCCTATTTAAAGCTGTGCTTTGACAGTGGGATTTCAGTAGAAATTCCTACCTCTGGCAGCAACACAGGGCCAAGTAATATCAGCTATTTATGTGGTGGTAGAATGAGGTCCCCAATGAGAATTTTCTCATCTTGTTGACTAAAAATCTTTATTATTCTTCTCATCTGTTCAGTTTGCTGATGCAGAGTGTTTCAAAGCACCTGGTTTTATCTGTCATGTTGCATTTTATTGGAGTGGTTCCTCAGATGAAGATTCAACGTTGGATTTCGTGCATATTAAAATAAAATAGATTTTCCGTCTTTGGAGCAAATGGAGAATGTCTAGAGAATATGAAAAATGTAAAATTAGTAGGAGAATGCGTTTAGTAGTTGCAAGACAGGTTTGTTATCCTAGAAAAGCAAAATCCCCCAACACGAGGTGATGATGCAGATACTCGAAAAATTAATATTTAGAGAGTTGTGCCATGTCTTCAGCCTTTATCTCCTCAGTTTATCTCCTGGTACTTCTGAGATACACGATCAGTGAGACCTGAACTGCCTTGACTTCAAAGCCTGGAATGTGCCACAGCTTCATCTGCGCGGAAACCTGCAGTAGCCACATTTTTTTGGCTTCTTCACCCATCCACACTTTCTTTCTTCCTCACCTTCCCTCTCTCCAGAAGCTTCAAGGCATGTCCCAGTGATCCACACCTAGGATGAGCTCCTAATCCAAACCCAGATCTAAAGTTTCCAGCTGCATTTAGACGAAGACTAATAAAAAGAATTTAATGTGTTTTGCTCGTGTTTAGCAAATGGCTCTGCAGGCTAAAATGCCAGTTCCAGATCCCGCCAGGTTTAACGAGTTGGGGATTTGCTGTTGAAACGTGGGAAGTGATGACAAATGGGGACGATGCTGTCACTGCTGGGAGCCGCAGGATTTATTGAGTAGGATTTTATCAGCCACCGAAAATTCCTTTCTGGCTCCACAGGCAAGAGTGACACCCGGCGGCTGCGGAGCAACATAGAATCAGCTCTGATTGTAATGTTCCCTTTTTCACTCCTTATTTCCTGCTTTTTTTCCTGCTGCCTTTGAAGGAAGGGCTGGGCAAGGGGATGTTCTTCTATCCCCTTGTATCATGAGCCTGGGGGCATCGATTTCCCTGGATCAGCTCCTTTGGGGTGAAACTGGGAGAGCAAAGGGATGTTCTCAACACTCTCATGGCTCCCAAAAAACTTCAGGCAAACATAGAGACACAGATGGGATCCTGACACCCTGAATTTGAGCAGAGGATTTCCACTGATCCCACCACAATCCTTACCTGGCCCTTCCCAGGATTTGTTTAAGCTCAGGGCTTATGGTCATTAGGACATGATGTGGGGTTTCTTTTAAATATATTTTATCTAAAATGGCAATAAACTCATTAGCACAGGTTATCAGGGAGACGTGAATATCTGGGGGCTCCTTTTTGCTTTGTGTCTACCAAGTGTAGTTTATCATACTTTAAAAATCATGGGACAAAAGGAATGAAACAGCTGTGGATGTAACCTGAACACCTTCAGCTAAGTGGTTATTGGAGGGTACCATGAATGGTTAAATATCTCAAAGTGCTAAAAAAAAATAAATTAATAATCTCTGGTGAAAAAATAGACTTTATTTGGAAATGCCCAGGTAATTACATCACTCACTGAGCTGTGGCTTTAATAAATGTCAAGTGTTGGCAGAGCCCTGCTAAGAGCTGGTGTAACAGGTCTCTCCTGGAAATGAGCCCAGTGAACAAACTGGTTTGGCTCCTAAATCTGTGGTGCTTCTGTGTGGGAGAGCCTTGATATTCCATGTTCCCTAAGGTACCTATCCATATCTCAGTGTGCAAACAGAGGGAGCTCAGGCTTAGAGCTGGGTCTAAGCATTTTAGTCGACTTTACTGGGAAAATGAAGCCCAGCTCTGGTATTTGGCCCTTGCTGTTGACTCTGCTTCCATTCCTTCCACTTCACTGCTGCTGGTACCTGGATTTGGGAACCTGGTGATGCTGTTTCTAATTGAAAACAGGAAGCAGGGGAGGGTCGTTGGAGAGACAGGTCAATGTGCTCTGGTACCTCACTCAAGGAAGCTGCAAAACTAAGAAAATACAAAAATATTTCCTCTCAAAATGTGGAAACAGCTGAATGAGAACAGTGAAATTGTCTTTTGAAAACGATAGGAAGAAGCTTCATTTTTGTGTCAGTAAGTTTTTAGAGTTTTCAAAAAGACCTGCCTTTTTGAAAACCACATTATTAGACACATTATTGGAAAACCACATTATTAGAAACAAAAACCACGAAGGAGGGGATGTTGCACAGCACAGAGCCATTACAGACAGAGAGACAGGGAGCTGTGTGTAGCTGCCAGAAGGTCCAAGCCACCTCTTCCACCACCCCTCAGCTCAAAGGTCCATCTCTTTGCAGAGATATCCCTCTGGCACAGAGCTGGACTTATGAAATATGGCCTATTGCTTGTCTGCAGATATTGTCTCTTGAGGGGCTCTTCGAATAACAGGATCATTAAGGTTGGACAAGGCCTTTAGTGTCATTGAGTCCAAACAATCCCCCAGCATTGCCAAGGCCACTGCTAATCCATGTCCCCAAATGCCACATCCACACAGCTTTTAAACCCCTCCAGGGACGGGGACTCCACAGTGCCCTGCACAGTCTGTTCCAATGCCTGACCACCCTTTCCATGAAGAAATATTTTCCCATTTTCGAATTTAAACTTCCCTGGTGCAACTTGAGGCTGTTCCTTCTCATCCTGCTCCTTGTTCCCTGGGAGCAGAGTCCAATCCCCCCCTGGCTCCATGCTCCTGTCAGGGAGTTGGAGAGAATTCCAGGTCCCCCTTGAGCCCCCCCAGCTCCTTCAGCTGTTCCTCATGCTCCAGCCCCTTCCCCAGCTCCTTTCCATTCCATGGTCAGACATCCCAACACCCTTCTTCCATTGTCAAACAGCTTCACAGCTACAACATTGCTCTTTGCATTCTGCAAATATTGGATCAAAAAATTGCATTTGGAGAAAGTGGCTCCAGAATGAAAATGTCCCCCAGGTTCTTCTGTGACAGCCTTCCCTTTGGCTTTTTCTTCATAACCATTCCCTTCTCCACCTCCATCTCCATTTTCCCTTCATGAATCATTGGTTAGTGGTGAAGATGTAGCAAAATAGGAGTTTTCAGAATCTTCAGCTCAGAAATCCACGGCCCTAAGATCACCCAGAAATCCTTGCTCAAACTCAATAGAGAACCTCAGTTCTCTGAATGTTCCCATTTCTGTCTCTCCCTTGTGAAATTAAAATAATGAAAAGCCAAATAAAGGCATCAAAATGTAAAGCATCAGGAAGAATCAACCAAGCTAACAAGTCCTGGGGCTGATACAGATGTCTCACGACAGTTGTGTTTGGGGACTCCCATGGAAATGATGTGCCCTGGGCTTTGCCAGATGCAGCCAACCTTCACTGCCTCCAATTATCTGAGACATCTCATGTAACATTAAGCATCTCACTGTGCGTGCTCCGAGTGCTAAATCACTGCTAATCTATGGTCAAAGAACGAATTACCAGTATTAAAAAATTGAGGGAAAGCTATGTTGCTAACCAAGACATTAGTGGGATCTTTTCTCACTGACTTCCACTGAAGGTCTTCAACTTCCAGCTTTGCACATCCTTTTCTTGACTGGTTTTTGACTGCTCTGCTGTGTGAGAAGTGACCATCCCTTACTCTTCCACCCCATACCTCATCTGAGTTCATGGGTGATGATGTGCACATACCTGAGGGCAGTCTCTGGATTAAAGTACAGGCTGAATATTCACATGAATTAGCCAAACAAATTACCCTGCACAAGGAGCTCACTTTAATTCACAGCAGAACCAGAAATACGGGAGTGGTGGATTCCAGACTTGCCAGGACACACATAGACTTATCCCATATCAGAATTTGCCTTGAATGATATATCCTAGAGCCAGGAAAGACCACTGAGGTCTCTGAGCCCTTCTTTCCTTAAATCTTCAATTGTTTTCCTAAATCTTCAGTTCTTTTCATAATCAGAGCTGCTGGTACTTTATTTACAGTTTGAGTCAATTTGGTTTTTTTTTCTTCCAGTGTTCAGATCATTCTGCCCTCATGATCTAAATTGTATATAAATAAATGAAATCGTTGGCTTCCCACTCCATGCTTTTTTTTTTTTTTTTTTTTAATTTCCAGGAGAGAAACCTTTGAGTTCACTTTGACNTTTTTTTTTAAATTCCAGGAATGCTCTCAGAATTGCTGGAGGCTTGGATACGAATAAGAGAGCAACTTTGTCACTTATTTCAGCCCCTAAAAATACGACATCCAATCACAGAAAGGGTTGTGAAGTATTGGTACAGGCTGCCCATGGAAGTGGTGGAGTCACCATCCCTGGAAGTGTTAAAAAAACCTCATGGATGTGGCACTTGAGGACATGGTTTAGTGCTGAACGTAGGGCTGGGGATTGATGGCTGGACTTGATGATCTTGGAGACATTTCCAACCTTAAAAATGTTGTGATTCTATGACATTTGTTATCTACTCTCTGCCTAGGGAAGACTTAGAGGACCTAAATTACATTTTGGTAGAGGGAATTTGGATTCCCACTCCAAACAACCTGCTGGCCCTTTTCCAGGTATAGGTTGTAGAGCTGAAATGTTCTCTGTTGCCATCTTTCCAAGCACTGCAGGAATCAGTGGAGCTGCTTTCCCCCTATCCTGCCAACACTGATATGATTAACAAAGACCTGTGTGGCTCTGGGAACAGGCTGATCCAGCTCCTCAGAGATGCTCGATGCACTTCCTGGTGTATTTTACAGGAACCTGGCACTTCAGAAAGTCATCCTGGCCCTTTTTACAAGGGCTTGTATTGACAGGACGAGGGGGAATGGCTTCCCACTGCCAGAGGGCAGGGTTGGATGGGATTCTGAGAAGGAATTCTTCTCTGTGAAGTTGGTGAGACCCTGGCACAGGTTTTCCTGCCCCATCTCTGGAAGTGTCCAAAGGCAGGTTGGAGCAACCTTGTATAGTGGGAGGTGTCCCTGCCCATGGCAGGGGGTTGAAATGAGATGGTCTTTAATGTCCTTTCCAACCCAAACCACTCACGAATGATGATTCCACGGTTCTTTTTCATGCACTGACATTCTCAGGCAGAAGAGGGAGCCCATACATTATTTTTTACGTGTAATCATCCCGAAATAGTGACACAGACCCATCAGAGCAGCAGGGTTTTTGAACAGGAGAGCCTCTGCCTGGCTGATGTTACAGCCACACACAACCAGGGGCAGGCGGTTCGCAGGGTCCCCCCGGTCGCTGTTATCTCTCCCTTTGCAACAACGAGAAATCAGGGAAGATTCGAATTCTAAACAACTTTATCATGTGTCATCACTTTAGTTCAAATGCTAGAAAACAGACTTTAATTAAGAACTTGTTAAACAAACAAAAATACAGAGGGAAAACAGAGCCTTTGGAAACGGAGTAAGTCATAGCCGCATGACATTTATTTTTTGCTAATTTACTTACACACCCACTGGGAAACCAAATAAGTCATCTGTACAGTACTGCTGTGGTTATTTGTACAGAAACAGTGTGTCAGATGCTTCCTAAGGATGAATGTTAAACTGTTAAACAAGCTTTGGGCTTTTGTTGGGCGCTTCTGTGGAGGAGCATCTAAATAAAGGCACCGTGGAGTCTTTTTCATCATTGCCCAAACCCCCTTCAAATCCTTTGTCAGAACAGAAGCTCCCAGGCATATCTTTAGTCACAAATCCAGGGAAACCTGTAAGCCCATTTTATCTCCAAGAACCTCCATCCCCTTCTTGTTACTTTTCTCCAATAAAGGGTCTGATTGTTGTTTCCTACGAGTTTGAAAGCAATCAGGTTCTTTTGACTCATCATCATCTGTGCTATCCTTCACAGAATCTCAGAATCATTTAGGTTGGAAAAGACCTCCAAGGACGTGGAATCCAACCCCACCTTGTCAATGAGACCAGAGCACTGAGTGCCACGTCCAGTCATTCCAGGGATGGTGACTCCACTGCCTCCCTGGGCAGCCCCTTCTGATGCCTGACAGCCGCATTCCATGAAGAAATTATTCCTGAAAAGAAATTCCTCCTGAAAGAAGGTATTATCAGCATTACTCACCTGCTGGTTGCCATTAATTCTTTGGAGAATGACACAAGGAAAGCCTTTGGCCCTAAAACCACATGAAGTTCCATTAATATAAGCTCAGGCTGCATTTAACTCACATCAGACATACAAGTAGGGTTTTTTTCCCATCTGGCTAATTGATACTGTGCTGGATTTTATGGAGTTTTACCAGCTTAGATTTATTGGTCAAAACCATGGTTTTGCCCCACTCTCTTAGCTGTGCAAATAAACTTGCACAGATGCAGTTGCACCTTTAAACCAGTTCTCTTGCTCATGTAGAATCTTGTGCTCAAGGAATGGCTCAAGAACACCCAATATATTTTGAGCTAAGCTGGACTGCAAGTGCTCACACAATCTGTTCCATGTTTCTGGCTTCCCGTGAGCTCTGAAGGAGTTGAAATTCATCAACTTCATCTTGTGCAGCTTTTCAGTCTCAGACCATGCCCAGGTCTCATCTGCCCTTGCCAAAGGCAGTGTCAAGAACTTTGAAAGAGAGATGATGTGGTCCCTCTAAGGAAGGAGCCTGGGTTAGTTTTCCTGCTTGATGTCCTCACCAGGGTAGAAGGATGGAGCCAACAGAGAACCACCAGGACCATGCCCATGAGCTACTCTGAAATGAAAACAGTGTACAACCCAGAGAGCCCCGAGTGGCTGCTCTGCCTCCTCGAATGGACAAGCAAGGAGGAACTCCCAGCAGGGTGGGCAAAGCCAAAACCCCCAGAGAGAGAATGTCTGTGTAAGAATTTTCTCTTTTCCAGCGAGAAAATGGTGCTGCTGAAACAGATGATGAGCCAAAGAGTGCTACAAGAAAGATGGAGAGGAACTTTGGACAAGGGCAGGGTTAGATGGGATATTGGGAAGGAATTCTTGGCTGGGAGGGTGGGGAGGCCCTGGCACAGGTTTCCCAGAGAAGCTGTGGCTGCCCCATCCCTGGAAGTGTCCAAGGCCAGGTTGGAAGGGGCTTGGAGCAACCTGGGATAGTGGGAGGTGTCTCTGCCCATGGCAGAGGGGATGGAACAAAATGATCTTGAAGGTCCCTTCCAACACAAACCATTCTATGATCTGTGATTCTGAGTTGTGCTGCAGAAATGCAATGAGGATGTACCTCTGGAAGGAGTGAAGCTCCCAAGGAATATCAACTCCATGTCAGAAATTTGGTTCACAAGAAGAAATTAGAGCCTGTGAAATAAATATGCAGGTTTGGAAGGTTAAAGGAATCTGTGGTTGAAGTTGGAGCTGGAGATGGAAATCTCAGCTAAAGGCTGGGAGGAGATCCCTTAAAAACAGAAGTAAGAATTTAGAGAATACAGAATACAATCAGCCCAAGAATGCAACCTGAATTCTTACTATACAATCATAGAATGGTTTGGGTTGGAAGGGACCTTAAAGATCATCTATTTGCATTATGACATATGACTGAGGTAGAAATTAACTTTTAGTTGAAACTGCAGTGCAAACTTTGCCAAGAAAAACCTTATCCCAGGTTTTTCTGTCCTCAGCAGGGGCAGGTTTTGGGCTACATGGTGAAGAAATCCTTCCTGGTGTTGGTGTTTCTGCACCTGATGTAAAGACAAACTCAAAAAGATACACTGGAAATCATTTCAGTAAATGGTGTTTCTGTTCAAAGGATGAAAATCTGTCAGAGTCTGTTGCACTGTTGGGGATGATGTTCACAAAGCAGGAATTCAGAGAGCTAGAAAATAAAAAATATAAAGGAAGAGCAGCCCTACATGGATTATAGAAATGGCAAAGGAAAGGAAAAATTCTGCAAAGAAAAATGCCAAAAATAAAAATTTAGGACAGAAAAGTTTAGTATAGAGGAGCCCCACTGAACAGTGAGACTGTGGTCCTGAAAAAAAGTGTTCCTGTTAGTGGTGTGATGGAAAGGAAAACAGATTTCCCCATAAAAATTAATGTAATAGAGCAATTGTAATGCAAAGGGACATTATCCTGCAGCTTAAAATCATTCTCATCCAAACCCCATCCCTGAACAAAGGCACTGGATGGTAGTGTCTGTGTGACACTTAAATAACATAATGTTGAATTATTTAAAATGTTACCCTGCAAACAACTGTGTCTTTGTAGGTATTTTAATGGAATTAAATATTATTTCAAAAAAACCCTTGAATTCACCAAAACAATTTGTTGGCAGGAGGGTGAAGGACAGAAAAACAGTCTAATGACAGCATTTAGCAGAGGAGGGTGTCAAGTGATTGACAGTGAATCTGCAAAACACTGGGTAGGTAAGTGATGGAGAGCAGGGTATTACTGTGCTATTAAAGAGCTTCCTCCTTTCAGGAGAATTCTGGAAAATTGTAGCACAGAAAGGAAAAACACACAGAAGAGCAGAGGTTTATGTGTAAAGGTAAATGTATTTTAATAAATCTGCAAGCTTTTGGTCTAAAGTGGCATAAATTTATTTGTTTATGCTGACAGAAAATGCTTATTGGTTCTGGATTAGAAACACAGATGCTGGGGATTCACATAAACAACACCAAAAAGTTTACTGTGAGGGAACTGCATGGTTTAAAGCTTCAGCCTCAGAAAAAAATAATGTATATATGATGTTAAAATGTAGAAAAATAGAGCAGTAGCACAGAGGGAAATTGCTCCTGACCCCAGTAAGGTACTGATAGAACTCTACATCCCAAGAATGACTGTCCTGGAGGAGGATGGAGGTCCATTTAGCCCAGGATCCTGTCTCCAAGAGGTGTCTGGGGAAGAGCAGAAGAACAGGGGGAGTGTATATGATGCTGCTTCCCAATCTGGAGTAGTGATTTCCACGCACAGACTTTGGTGGGTTGGGAAAGTGAGCAACAACTTCTACTTGGAGGGGAAAAAAAGAGGAGGATTTTCAATATTCAAGAAAAACTGGAAAAATCCAGGCTGTGGAGGACTTGGGGGAGCAGACAACATTCCCAGGTGAGCCTTTGCTTGGACATGGACACATCTTTTAAACTGTTCAGGCTGCATTGAAAGCATTCCCTGCCTATGTCCCTGCAACAGGTTACAGCAGCAGAGCCCTACAGGAGTAGCTTTAGGAAATTCAGATTTGTGTTGGCAAAATTAATCTATCCCAACAAAGTTGTACAGCCTGGTTTTTAAGAGTAGCTATAAGTGATTTAGAAGCTTCTCTCTCCAGATATCCTCATTTATCCAGGTGCTGCTCTGGCACTGCAGTTGCCTAGGAGTACTTCTCAACTATGGCTGGAGCTGTTCTTCCCTGTTAACTGCTTTAATTTCTAAATATTCCTAATTTCTTGGCTGACCTTGGATTGCACCCTCATGGCATGTATGGCCCAGGGCTGGTGTGCTTGGGACCAGCTGGGCTTGGACTGCTGTCCCATGGGACAGTCAAGGAGTGGAGCTGAGCTCCCACACTGGGGCATCACTGGATGCAGGTGCCAAAGCAGAGCAGGGTGTTTCCTCACGGGTTTTTGGGCATCAGGACAGGCTGAAAGGCTGAGTTCACTGCCACATCACTGAAAAAAATGTCTTCAGTGACAGGGTGGTCAGGCATTGGAAGAGACTGCCCAGGGAAGTGGTGGAATCACCATCCCTGGGAAGGCTCAAAACGTGTGGATGTGGCACTTGGGGATACAGTTTAATGATGACAAGGGTGGTGCTGGACTAAGGGCTGCACTTGATCTTACCTTGAACGTAATGATTCTGGGATTTTGTGATCAGTGTTACAAACCTTTTGGTAGCAAGGTCCAGACGCTCTGGGGGAACTCAGTGGACGGCCCCACAAACAACAGTTGCAACATCCCTTCCCCTCTCCCACTCCTACATTCCCTCTCCAGTGCTGAGGAGTTGCTAAGCAACCTCCATCCATGTAGCAACCAGCACCACCACCTCGAGGACACCACGGTGGGGATGCTCAGGTACCATTTTGACCTGCAGCAACTATTCCACCTGGGAAAGCCTCACCATTCCCCTCCCAGCCCAGAGCAACCCCAGTGCTGCCACAGACGGACAGACCTGGTCTTTATATGTAGCACCTCTGCTTTGCCCCAGAGTGGGTTTTCAGGCATGGTGTGGATTCCATCAGTATGAGCAAAATGGGACATTTTGACAGCTCTCCACTGGCTCTCACGTGCTGTATGATCACAGGATTAGAACAGTTTGGGTTGAAAATGACCTTTAAAGTTCATCTAATCCAACCCCTTGCAATGGGCAGGGACATCTTCAAGTAGACTAGGTTTCTCAAAGCCTTATCCAACCTGGCCTTGAATGTTTATAGGGGTGGGGCATTTCCTTCTTCCCTGGGAAACTGGGTAAATGCTTCACTGCCCTGATCATAAAAAATTTCTTCCTTATATCTCATCTAAGTCGATCCTCTTTTAGTGTAAAACCATCATCCCTTGTCCTGTAGCAACAAACCCTAATAAAAAGTGTGTCCCCATCTTCCTTCTAAGCTGTATGAAGTGATGGAAAGGTGATGGGGCAGGTCAGGCAGGGATATGAAGGGTGCAGGACACCAGAGAGACTTGAGGAGTGACTCACTGAGATGGGAGGCATGTCCATCATCCATCCATGCAGCCTTAGGACCCTAAACACGTGGCCCACCTGGCAGCTCCCCGTTACCGAGACTTGTTTTTCCACGGAAATAAAAGCCAGACTTACAGGGATGTAGCCACGGATATTTATGGCAGCTTGCTGCCAAACTAGCGAATTGTTGCTGTGTTTCTCTGACTGCAAAAAACTCGGGCGTTTGTGCCCTCGTGCTGCCTTCTTGCAGCCGTGCAGCTTCTCGGTGTTGTTGGAAGGGTACCGTTTTCCACCCGAATATTTAACAAATGGATGGATTGCTGCAGCCGGCGCGATGGGGAACCACACACAGAGCCATTTCGGTGTGCCTTCCTCTGCGCATCCCTTGCTCCCGTCCTTCTCCAAGCCTTCCCTGTCCCGCAGTTTTGGGTCGCTCCTTCTTCCCAAGGGCTGCGGGGATTTTGCACATCCCGCTCCCAGACCGAGCTGGCGGCGGTACAGCCCTGAACCCCCCTCTAGTGGCTGCTGCACTGGAATGTGGAGGGATGCGCTGCGCATTCCAGCTAATCTCTGCTCAGGAATGGTCAGCAGAGCCAGAAAAATGATCCTCTGCCAGAGGCCGGTTGTTTTTCCAGCCTGGAAAGCTGGACCCACAGCATACAACAACAGCTTGTGCCGTGCCCTGGCTGTGTAGCATCGATTTTGGCCACGTCAATGGGATTCCTGCTGTTCCTTGATCGAGATGAGCTATTTGAAACGCAGGATTTGCCCTCCTGATCCGCAGAGAGGGATGTGAATGGGAAGAGCTGTGTCAGGCTTCCCAGCTGGGACTTGCTGCACGTCTGGTCAAGGGCGTTTCTCCTTCACGTGGGCTTTGCACAGCTCGGATTTATCCAGACCAGACATGCCAGGGGAAAAGCTGGCTTTACTTGAAATCTCATTACAGTCCCTCTGTGTTTCATCATCCTGCAGACACGCTGTTTGCTGCAGCATCACTCCTTGCAGCAGGAGGAATTGCAGTGAAAGCCTCCACGGCTGGTGGGAAGGGAAAAGTGCTGCAGGACTCCCTGTGAGGTCTCTGCTTCTCCCCCAGGACTGTCTGTGCAGCCATTCTTGGGGCTGAAACATCAAATTTGGTGCCAGCAGTGGGGTTTTCTGGCCAGCAGGGAGATGTTCTGTAGGTGTTGGAAGACAGGACTACTGTAGGGGTGGAGGGTACCATCTCCTCCCACTTGGGTACCACCAGAGCAGCACATCTGACACTCCCCAGTATGAATATATCAGCCTAGAGGTGGGTACAGTATCACTCATCTCAGAGAGTCATAGATCCAGACCTATCAAAGCAGGAACAGCTTCAAAACCCCAGGATGACTATTTAAATGTAGACATTGCTAAACCTTCTGCTGATGGTTTTAACCAAACCCATCCAGAGTGACTGGAGCAATCAGTATCTATCCCCAAAACTCCTCTCCCAACAAGCAGCACATGTGGCTGCGCTGATAAATGCCAAGAATAATTTCTGACTGCTGAAAACTTTAGTTGTCTCTGTCTTTTATGGTCGTGGATTTTCCCTGTGTTATTTCACTTCCAATCCTGGTCTCAAGAGCATCCATTCCTTTGGCTAAACAAATGATAACTATTTGTAACTACTGACCAAATTTTTCAGCACTCATCAAGACATTTTGCATTTCACTCAGCTTGACTATTAAAATAAACTTGAAAATTTCCCAGTTATTGCTGAATCTCAGGCACTGGCACAAAGCTGGGCTCAGGTGTCTGTTGCTGGAACATAGAGATTTAAAAAAAAAAATCACCACTCTCCCCTCCTAACAAGGTAGTTGAGTGCACATCTTCTCATGGGAACAGTCCCATGCCCATGCTGGCCTTGTTCCTGCACGAGGACTGCTTTTTACTGTCTGTATGAAAAGGAGGTTGTTTGGATTTCCCTTCTGCTGCTGCTTGTGGGGCTCCTATTGCCAGCCTCTCCCTGCTGGTGCTGACTGGCAACTTTAAAAAGGGAAACCAGAGAAGCAGAGATTATCCCTTGAATCCAGGAGCTGGGGCTCTGAGGAATATTCCCAGCACAACCCTGTCCTTGCAGAGCCTCTGGAGACACCTCTGAAGTTCCACATGCCCTGGCCATGGGCATCCACAGCCAGAAACCCCCCAGGTCCTGGGCTCATCCCACAGCGTGGGCAGCAGGGGAGGGGGGGATTCTGCCCCTCTGCCCCCTCAGGTGAGACCCTACCTGCAGAGCTGCCTCCAGCCCTGGGGAACAACAGCGGAGACCAGGAGAGCTGGAGAGGGACTTCGGACAAGGGCCTGGAGGGACAGGACCCAGGGAATGGCTTCCCACTGCCAGAAGGCAGGGATAGATGGGATATTGGGAAGGGATTGTTGCTGTGAGGGTGGGGAGGCCCTGGAACACGTTTCCCAGAGAAGCTGTGGCTGCCCCATCCCTGGAAGTGTCCAAGGTCAAGTTGGACAGAGCTTGGAGCAACCTGGGACAGTGGGAGGTGTCCCTGCCCATGGCAGGGGTTGGAACAGACTACTTTTACAGGTGCCTTCCAACCCAAACCATTGTATGATTCTATGGTACATATGATGGAGTACATTATAGCAGGTGTTATATCCAGGCTGGAGTGAGCTGGAGCTCGGGGTGTTTGGGCTGTGATACTAAACACAGACACAAAACATTCAGTTTAACTATGGAAACCTCTCAGCACTGAAATATGTTTATAGCAGCAGTGAGGAATCCCACTGCCTTCCTTCATGCTCCCCATCCCCAGGGATGTTGGTACCACCCAACAGTGGCTGTATTGGCAGATCAGTTATTTCCCTACACCAGGGACAGGTATTTCTAGGCAGCAGATCTGGAATAACTAGGCCAAAAGATAATTCAACTCACACTGGAACAGCTGAGCACTGCTGGAGGGGAGCAGCACATCCTCATCCAAAGGGAACCAAACCCCCTTCCAGATGTGTCACTCCTTGGATGGAGCAGAACATGCCAGGCTGATGTGTCTGGTGACAATCCCTACCCATTTGTCCCTCCTGAAGGTCACCAGGGACATCTAACAGGTAGAGAACAGCTCCTTTTATGCCATGTGAGATATTTATTTGGCTAAAGGCTGCCGGTCACTGGGAAGCTGCCCAAGGTTTTAATGGTTTAATTGCCATTTCCTGTATGTTCCCCTCTCTGTTGTTCATCACAGATGACAATTGTGGTTTCATGTCCGTGGGGCTGGGCTGGGTCTCCCTGGGAGTCTCATCTCCTCGTGCAATTACTGCTCCTGGATATCTCTGCCCGTCTGGGTATGTCCTTGAAGTCTCCTCCCAATTAAGATCATCCATAAAGGCCTTATTTCCTAGAGGGAACTCCTACAACAGGATGTTGGTCCCTTTTTCACCCTGAGGCACGAGTGAGGCAGATTTTGACATCCTCAAAACCACCCACAAAACCTCTGTGTGCAATAGGGAGAGACCAGGATGGACAGGATGCATGACAAAAACCAGGGGAGGACTGGAAAACAAGCACTGATATTGGGGTACTCTGATACTCTCTGATACTCTCAGAGCTGCATTAGTGTAAAACAAGGCACAATTAGATCTTTCCAGCCTTGTGTGTGCTGGTAGATAAATACACCATTTGCTCCACCCTGATATTGATCCTGAAATAAAACCATGCCACCCTCCACTCCCAGTTCCATTATCTCCAACCCCAAACACCCAGAAATCACAGCAAGAAACCCCAAGATCACAAAATTGGTTCCAATTTCTTGATTGTATTTTTAGGACTCTTTCTAATGTGCTTTGAATTTGCCTTCTGGGTTTTTAGCTGCTCGAGTAAACTCGGCTCATCCCTCAAACCTTTTGAAAGCTGGGGATTTTTTAAAAAATAGGTTTTGCTTCTTGGGCCTGGGGCTTTAGGAAAAACAACATTTATGTATGTTTATGTATTCCTACAGATATTTATACCTTCATAAAATGAGATGCATGGCAAAATTACACAAGCTGGTGACACAAGAATCTTTTTGAAAGGGTAATAAACCACCTACGCCCAAAACACCAGGATTTGTCTGCCCAGGATTGAGATGAGAGGGCAAATGTTGGCTGGGCTTAATTGAGTCCTGTCAGCTCTGATCATTTATGTCACTGGCCTGTAGGTTTCACAGATACATCCCCTTTCCATGCCTTGAAATGCTGGGATACCTTCCTGAATCTGGATTGAGCTACAGCCACGGACTGGATGTTTGCACTAAATCACCGAGGTCTTCTCTGCCACATTTTAGAAGCTGATCCTGGGCTGAAGTTGTGCCAGGAGAAGTTTTATCAGTGATAGGAGGGAGAACCTGACAAAAAATGTTATACATCTTTCAGGGTATAAAAAAGAATAAAAATAGGAAGCCTCTTCTCCTCTGGGCATTTTAACAACGCTGGGATTGAACTGGTGCCCACCCTGTGCCCCCGCACATGCCTCTGATTAATTCATCTCTTGGCACTTTCTCCTCTCTCCAAAGCTGCCATTGGCACTGACACTTGGTAAATCTGCTGGAAAAAGCTGCTGGAGAAGTGTGTGAGTGTTTGTGTGTGTGTGTGTACGGTGCCACCTCTGCTGTGGGCAGTGCCCACCCCATGGAGAGCTGCTCGACAGGCTGATCTTTGGGGAAAGGTCACAGCATCAGGACCACTGCCAGGTAATCCCAGCCCAGGGAGCTGATCTCCTTCCTGCTGTGGCATCACAGGAAGCTTCTGAGCCCTTCATATTTAATGCATGAGAAGCACCGGGATGATCTTTTTATAGGTGGTGCTCTCAGACTTTGGTTTTTTTAATTGTTGGGCAATAAAGGTTTTAAAATTAGGGGTTGGGTCTCTGAGTTGGTAGGAGAGGTCTGTGGGATCAAAATCTGGAGCTAGAGCTTTGCTGGAGCCTATTGCTCATCCTGGGTCCCCTAGCCCATGGATCACAGAGTTACAGAATGGTTTAGGTTGGGAGGGACCTTCAAAGTTCATCGAGCCCAGTCCCCTGCAATGAGTTGGGTCATCTTCAACTACAGGGTGGTCTCTTCTGGAATATGCTGCTCAGCCAGGCAGGGAATGACAGTGGAGTGGTGGATCCAAGCTCTTTTTTTTAGCCAAGTGCACCTCCAGCTTCCCCTCCCTTGAAATGAAAGAAAATATCTTTTGCTTAAACTCTGACCTTATGCCCCGAGGTTTTGTTCTAGAGGAATGGGAATCTGGAGATCTGGACTATGCACTCTGCTTTGGTGATTTCAGTCGTGCAAGTTTTAAGAGAAATCCTTGAATCCACTACTGTGCACCTGGATCAGTGGGGTTTAACCCCTGGCCCATGGATGGCTGCTGGGTTGGAATAGCCAGTTTTTTTTATATAGAGATTTTCAATGCCATGCAAATGAGGCAAGAAAACAAGAGATGGGAATTAGGAGTTAATTTTAAGGGCATTTCAGATGTAACCTGTCTTTTTCATTGGCTGCAAGTGATGGCAGTGGTATACAAAGAGGTTTTTTTTGATTTTAATCCCAATTTACAGGTTGGCTGGACTCATGGACTAATGTAGATTGGAACAAGACCTTTGGATGTCACTTGATCCACTGCCAGCCGGTCCTTAGCTATTTTTTTAAAGCAATTTAGTGTTTTTTCCCAAGAATGATGGGAAATATTGAGCTGTAACCCATTTCCTTGTTCCAAGGCAGAATTAAGTATTTTCTTCTGTCATTCCTGAAACACATTTTTTAAACTTGGTATTAAAACCCCCCAGGAGCAGGACTCCATTCTGGCTGCAGGTAATCCATCCCCATACTGAACTAACCTCAGGAGAAACTTCTATGGTAGCAGGATAAGAACAAGTCACAGTTATCAACTGAATCAAACAACATTTTATTGGCTATATCAGTAACTGATCCTGGTTTTGTCTGGGCTATTGGGATCAACTCTGGGCTAAGGAGGGCAGTGTTAAGGAGATGCTGCACTGGCGAGTGATAAGGAGAGAGGATGGAGAGGTAAATTCAGGTCCCTTGTAGGTATAGAGTTAATCCCTACTCTGTGGCCCATTCCCACTGCATATCACATCCCATCACATCACCCCATGTTAAACAACCCGGGGCATTTGTCTTCTCTTCAAGAAAATCTGACCAGGTAAATTCTTCCCACGAGCTCAAAGCAGTAGGGGAAAGGAGAAGAAAACGCAATATAAGAAGCCACAATATAGTGCTATCTATAAATATTTCACCAGGAAAGGTATGCAACTGGTATTTTGAACAAATCCCCAGCCACAGTTTTAATAAAGTGCCTTTAGCATGCCACTCTGCCGTGTTTAAATCTAATTCCAGTTGTCAGTCAAATCGCTGCGTGTTATTAACCTATGGGCATAATTGCCTATTCCAAGTCTGCAGCTCTAAGAGGCTTTATGTATGATTGTAATAAATGAAATAACTTTTATGATTCCAACTCATCGTTGAACACACTGACATTGGAAATTACACACGCACACGCATTACTTTTGTCTTTCCCTGTGTGAGATTTTATCTGTGCGGCTGCGGCTGCAGAGGAAGACCCATGTTAGCAGGGAGATGACTGAGCTCTGCATTAGCTCATCCCTACAGCTGCTGCCACACAGAAGCACTTGGTTTGAAAGGCAAAATCTCCATAAAAATAAGCAAACATTCATAAAATTGCCACTCTGTGTATCAGTGATGGAGAAATCCTCGTATGCCGCCATGGCCAAAGCGATTTGTATCCATCCCCAGTCTCACTCCTCTCCCCCACCTTGTCATATTTTGTGCCTGGAGGAGGAATTGATGCTGCAGGGGTGATTGGCTTGTTGGTTTATTGTTCATTTCTCAGCACTGGGGTAAAGCGAAGATGAAATTCAAAGGGCAGAGCCAGTGTTTTCCAGCCTTTTTGTGCTGCTAAGAACCACAGAAGTGAAGGGTCACTGACCACTAAAGGATGTAGGTGCTGTGAGCAACAGGTCCCTAAAAGTGTCCCCTCAACCTCTCTTGGGTAACTTTGCAAGAGGTTGTGGCTCCTCAGGTAGCAATTTATTGTTCAGCCTGGAAAAGAGAAGGCTCCAAGGAGAGCTTGGAGCCCCTTCCAGAGCCTAAAGGGGATCCAGGAGAGCTGGAGAAGGACTTGGGCCAAGGAATGGAGGGACAGGACACAGGCGAAGGGCTTCCCACTGGCAGAGGGCAGAGAGAGACAGGATACTGGGGAGGAATTCTTGGCTGGGAGGGTGGGGAGGCCCTGGCACAGGTTTCCCAGAGAAGCTGTGGCTGCTCCACCCCTGGAAGTGTCCAAGGCCAGGTTGGATGGGGCTTGGAACAACCTGGGACAGTGGAAGGTGTCCCTGCTCATGGCAGAGGTGGAAGGAGATGATCTTGAAGGTCCCTTCCAACCCAAACCACTCTGGGAGTCTGAGATCCTATGACCTTGGGCTGCTGAACTGCTTCCAGAGTGGGCAGAAATGTGGGCATCTCCAGAGGCTGGTTTGTCTCACAAATGAAGGATGGCTGTCCATCAGCAATGGGCATCACACAGTGTGAGTCTCAAGTATGGGAGGATCTTTGGCCAGTTGAGATTGGTGGTGTGACTCCCACCTCTCAGCCTTTCTACCTACTTAACATAAAGGCTGCTGAAGGGAGGTTGGGACATTTGGAAAACACTTTGGGAGGAGCAGACCCTGCTTAAAATACTCCAAGGGATAAGAGGAATGTCCTCCACTGAGTCTCCAGCCTGTCCCCAGCTGGATACCTTAAATATCCTCAGAAGAGAGACAGCAAGAGGGGAATAAATCCTCCAGCCAAACTGCTCAGAGCTTGCTTTGGTTTCAGGGAGAGGTTCTGACACTGGCCACCTCCAGTGATCAACCACAGGGGCATTTTATCCTCTTGTTATCCTGTATTTTGGCTTAAATGATCCAAAAACACCTTGAGAGAGACCTAGTTTCAGCCTTCTCACTTGAACACATGGTGGAGGGCAGAAAGGCTCTAGGATCCTGCTAACATGTATTTAATTGGTAACAATTAAAGGACTGTGATTTCACTGGTCATTGTGTCATCATGAAGGAATGGGAATGGGGGTCCAGGTAGTTTCTGAATGCTCCATACCTCTTGAGATCCTCTTATCTTATCCTCTAGCCCCATTCCTGGAATTGTATGCCCCATCCCTGGAAGTGTCCAAGGCCAGGTTGGACAGGGCTTGGAGCAATCTGGGATAGTGGAAAGTCTCCCTGCCCATGTCACGGGGTTGGAATTGGATGAGCTTTGAGGTCTTTTCCTCTATGACTCTGTGAATCCATAGAAGAGGTTGGGATCTGCCCCTCCAACTGCAGCGCCATAGGAGCCATGGGAATCCCTCTTCTTTACTCATCCTCTGGCACAAGGGACCTCTTGCTTCAGAGTCCTCAGGACTCAGCCCTGGCTCCCTTTTCCTGATGTTCAGTGTTTTTTTGCTCTGAGCAAAGCAGACAGGAGGCACTACAGGTGCTGGGATAGCACAGCAGCACCACCATCCCGTAACACAACTGTGCAAGTGCCATGGAAATGGTGCATCCTCCATGTCCAGCCATGCAGGGAATGCTGGACCTTCCTTCCCACTCCTGGGTGATGTGAATCCCCTCTCCCCCAGCTTCTGCTCCTGGCAAAGCTCGTTGGCTTTGCTCCTTTGGATTCTCCTCACCCGGTCACACCATCGATCCGGTGGGACCCCACAGCCTTTCAGTGCAGCTCCTGATGGGAATTAATCTAATGGCTGGTCAATTCTGGGCACTTGGGGTGATGTGAAAGATATCTTTTGAGGGGCTGCTTTGAGATGTCTTAATAGGGGAAATAGGGTGGTTCCTCAGGGCGTCCCTGCTCCTCAGGGCACCACGTTCAGCTTCCGTATTTGACCCCTTAATTTCCAGCAGTGATGTCACTGAAATCCCTGTTCGTGGTTTCATTGCTGGGCTAAATTTAGAGTGTTTGAGATGATTTGTGACTCTGTTGCTGGGGGAAGGCGGGGCGGGGGCATGTCGGGGAATGACATGTGAGTCCTGTGTCATTGAGGCTTGTTTGGGCTTTGAAGACGGTGGAGTGGAGTGTGGAGATGACAGTGCTGTCCAGGAAGAGCAGAGAGGAAAAGGAATATGGGACTCTATACCCCTTTTATAGTCTAAACAACTTAATAGAGCTCGTTACTTAGCTGAGACATTAAGAAAGGATTTTCCCCTCGAAACCTGATTAGATTTCCCAATAAAACGCCCACTTTGACTGCTGCTGCTAGGAGATAGGTTGGTTTGCAGCTCAAGGAGGCACACAGCGTAAAATTAAAGGGAAAAAAGGAGCTGCATGCTATGGGGATATGGAGGAAACTACCTTTCTGCACGGAGACCACCATCCTTCATGGGGCTGGGTGAAGAGCATGGCTGGACGGGGCAGGGACTTGATGGAGAGCTGGCAAATGAGGGAAATAGGAATTTCCCACATCTTGCATTCCACCTCCCCGCTGGAGCCAGAGCATCTCGAGCCCAACCAGCGCTGCAGTGGCGAGCGAATCGGTCAGGGGTGGGCGTGGGCAGGGAGAAATAAAAATGGCATAAAATCGCAGCTGGAAGGATCTGCACGTCCCATTTCTCCGCTCCATCCATCCCTTCCCTCTCCCCACATCACAGGTACCTGAGGGTCCCTGTCCCCGGCCCTGCCACCCCTTTCCAGTGCACGACCTTGA
This sequence comes from Serilophus lunatus, assembly GCA_013399895.1. Taxonomy (NCBI): domain Eukaryota; kingdom Metazoa; phylum Chordata; class Aves; order Passeriformes; family Eurylaimidae; genus Serilophus; species Serilophus lunatus. The sequence goes on from VXBA01005352.1 coordinate 657,540, forward strand.
GGCCAGACGCCTGAAGGTTATTTGGGGGCATCACTGTGTTAATCAAACCTTTGCACAAGCTGCTTAATTCCCCCCTATAATCCAACTGGGGATGGAGCCTGGCAGGTTTCGAGCCGTTATGTTTACATCGGACTGCGGGTGGAGGGAGGAAGGAGGGGACAGGGAGGGAGGGGGGGGGGAGCTGACGTGCTCGGAATAAAATCGTGCCACCTCCTCCTCCATCCCTCAGTGAAAAAAATCAAACGCATCTGTCCACCCCCCAACCCCCAAAGTGTCCACCCAGAAGAGGAGGGGCCGTGCTGCAGCTCATCTCAAGGGGGCAAAGGTCTCTGAGAAACCCCCGGCCTGATTTATTCAGGGCATAGCAATATTTCTTGGGATTAGTATTAATAAGAGTCTCCTGCCCCCTCCTCTCCATCCCCTTTGGTCTGAGCCCAAGGGAGGCAGCCGGGCCCCGGTGGGTACCAGGCCTCCCGCCTTCGGATGCGTGGTGGCGGCCTCTCTTCTTCCCAGCCCATTTTGCGAGACATAAACAGGTTGTTTATTTCTGGGGGGGGTTATTTGGAACTTGTTTTTCTCTCCCATGCCGCAGCTTTAGAGGAAAATCCGTTCTGCTGGTGAGGGCCGGGTGCTGCCGGGGCCGGCGGTACTGCAGAGGATGCTCAGTGCGGCGGGGCAGGGACCTGCCTGGGGGGGATGGAAGCGAGCCCAAAGAGAAGGCATCCCAAATCTCTTTCTTTTCCCCCCTTTTATTCATTAAACGGGAGCCCTCTGGCAGTTCAGACTCTCCTGGAGGTCTCGGATGCGGAGGCGCCCGCCCCGGATTGAACAGGCGACCGTGGGCTGCCGAATTGAAAGGCTGAGGTTTTTTTATTTCGGGGCGGATTTTAATATTCATCCCCCACCTGGTGCTGAGTGCGGGTCCTTCAGGGGGGTCCTGCCTCTGTTGCCGTAAAGAGACGGGTGAGAAACCTCCACGAACAAAGGAGAGGATGCGGGAACCCGCAAGCAAAGAGCTTTATTGGCACGGCACGACCCGACGGGCTCCTTGCGGCATCCGCACCGGCCGGGATGCGAGCCCAGGGAGGGCTGTCCCGAAATACCTGCAACATCCCGCGGGGGGTGGGCGTGCAAAGAGGCGTTCCAGGGCCCCCGAGCTGCTGTCAGCGTTCCCAAGGGCACCACCATTCCATAGGTGAGGGGCTGTGCTGCAAAGAGACCTGGATACCCCCCCTGCCCCACTCCCGCACCGTCACCGAGGGCCCCCTGGACTGGGAACGGCTCTGCAGCCGCCCCGAGGGTGGGGGATTGTCCCCTCAGTAAGGCCTGTCCTCCCCCCAGTGCGAGGCACCTGCTGAGATCACTGGGATGGGCCGGGATGAAGGGATGCAGCGCGGGTTGGCCTCCAGCTGCAAAGAGAAGGGAAGGGAGGAGAGGGATGGGAGAAGGGCAGGAAAGCGAAGGGCCCCAGCGGGGAGCGGGGCGGAGAAGTGGCGATGGCTAAAAAGGTGGAGAAAAAAAATTAAATAAAATAGAAATAAAAGCGTGAAAAAGGAAGGGAAAAATAAACCAGTGGGGTGCGTGTGTGTGTGGGAGCAGCCCCTGCGCTGCAGGAGGCTCTGGGGGGCACCTGCTCTGTGTTAGGCCGCGGGGTCGCAGCATCCCTCCGGGGTCGTAGCATCCCTCCGTCCGCCTCCCTCTCGCCGCCTCTAGTTTCTTGGATTTTATTTTATTTTCTGAATAATTCAGGTGCTGTTTTCCTCCCCCCTCCTCTTTATCCCCCGCTTCCCTCGGCTCCTCGCACACACACGCCTCTCGCCGGGGCTGTGTAAGGAGTATAATGAGGCAGCCGATGGGTAATTGGGATCTTTTGTAGGGAGGATGTATGGCCGGGGCAGCTGCTGGGGGNACAAAGGGAACAAATGACATGTTTATCCCTCCAAGAGATTTACGCCCGGCCTCGCCCTGCAGACACAGCGCTCCCCCCTTCTTCTCCCCGGCACTTTTGATTTAAATTATAAGGATTAAAAGGAGAGGGAGGGTGCAGGGGAAAGACACACAAACAGCCACCGGAAAAAAATAATATATCATAACAAAGCTTTAAAAACTAAAGAAAAAAAGCGGATTTGCCTCAGCCTCCTTCTCCACCCCCCCTCCCCACCGGGGGAGCAGCGTGAGCCCCGGTGACCCCAAGACCTGCCCTTGCTTTTTAGCAGGGGAAAAAAAAACAAAAAACTCATCGCTCTGCGGAGAAAAGGCGAGAGAAAAGGCAAAGCACAAAGCGGCGGCAGCAGAGCAGCCCCAGGGGCAGCAGCCGCGTCCCCCCGGGCCCACCCGCGGGGCACCCCCCGAGTGACAGCTCCACATTTCACAGCCCGGCTGCCTGTGCGCGCAGGGACCTTTGCTGCTTTATGCCGGAGACCTTTCCAAAGGCTGCCCTGTCCCCTCGTCCCATCCCATCTCATCCCATCTCATCCCATCGCATCCCATCGCATCCCAGCGCTCTCCGCCCCCTCCCCGCGCTGCGGTGCCACCTGCCCGGAGCTCAGCGCTGCCTGCGCGCCCCGGGCCGAGCTCAACGAGGGG
>VXBA01005352.1:661575-677769 GCA_013399895.1 Serilophus lunatus
AAAAAAAAAATCCCAGCTGCTGACTCCGTGCGCCGCAAACAAGGCGGCTGCAGCCCTCGCCCCCAGCCCCGCTCCCGCAGAGATGCTCCGGGTGTTGTCCGCAGAAATGCTGCCTTTTAAAACAAGGAGCGACCCGCGGGGAAAGAGCCTCCAGCCCTGCCCAGCTCCCCCCGCAGCCCCCCGCACCCTCCACCCGCTTTGGGGGGGTGCCAGGGGGGGAACCCCCTGCCCTGTTCTCCCCAAGCCCCGCTGCGGAGAAAGGATGCTGCAGAGCTGGGTGCAGCTTCGCTGGGAGGAAAAAAAAAAAAAAAAAAAAGCAAGATATTAAAAAAAAAAATTAAAGGACCGATTTTGGATGAGGCTTCACTTCCCTCCCCCTCTCTTCCCCCCTCCAGCACTGCTGGTTTCATGGCTACGCTACTGTAATTATGAATTCTTCTTCTTGCACTCGCGTGTGTGCAGGGGCTGGGGGTGGCAGTGGCTGTGGCTGCGGGCTGACATCACTGCAGTGGCGTGGGGCTGACAGCTCCCAGCGCTGCGCAGCCTGCAGTGGCTCCTCAGCTTTTTTTGCAGCCTCTCTGCTGACAATTGTCGGGGAAAAGGGGTGGCGAACAATAAAAAAAAAACAACCCACCAACCCCAACCAACAAACCCACCCCGTCTCACCACGTTCAAGGTGAATTTCAAGGAGAGGAGCGCGCTTTTTGTTTGGGGTGAAGACCTGCTGCTGAGGATCGCACTCCGTGGCTACCTATACATCTATATCCAGGGATATCTATATATTCCCAGCATCACCAGTCGCCCTGTTAGACCCTGTAACCTTGTCAGGGCGCTGCGCAGCCTAACTCAGGCTAAACCCCCGGCTCAATCAGGCTCTGGAGGCAGGAAATCCTTTATTACTCGCCGGGTGATTTCGTGTCAAGGGCATGTGCCCGCTCCTGGGATCTCTCTGCACAAGCCGCAGCCCCGGAGCCGCTGGGCTCATTCCAGCGACGCACCGCTCCGCAGAGCACGTATATTCCTTCCCATTGCATGAAGATAAATACATCCCTCGTTTTTCTTTTTATTTTTTTTTTCCCCTCCCCAGTCAAGGCCTAGAAGTTACTGAGAAAAACCCGCATGGAAGCACAAGCAGGCGGTTCCTACGCTGAGTGTGTGTCTGTGTGCCCAGGGCTGGGCAGAAGGGTCCGGCTCTGGGTAAAGACAAGAGTCCTGTGCACTTTGGGGGCCCCCCTAGATGTGGTTGGGAGCTTCGTCCCTTTCTCCTTAGTGCTGTTTCACAGTTGTACCATTTTGCTTCCATTGCATTAATGGCATTTCATCTGATGCACCGAATCGAAGGAGTTTTCAAAGAAATACTGGAAATCAGGCAAAAAAAATTGTTTGGGAGAGTCACCAGCCCAGGAGCAAAAATCTCCCCACCTGCCCTTTATAAAAACCACCCCTCTCAAAGGACAACACAATATTATGAGCTTAAAAAAAAAAACCCCACCAAACCCTATTTACCCTGAGCGAGCAACTCCTCATATACCTCCTTGGAGCTGTTTGCAATTCAAATAAGGAATCGTATAGTGCAGATTTTAAGGTCTGGCTGACAGAAGCCAACAGCCACAGTATCCCTCTGAGACCCCTGTGCTTCCAACCGCAGCTGGAGCCACGGGCCACGGGAGCATCCGTCCCTGCCCGGCAGGCAGCTGCCCGATGGGGACCAGGGATGGGGTCACGGCGGCGCGTAATTCATCTCCTCCTTGGTTTCCTGCCTCGGAGATTTATGGAGAGCTGAGCTGTGTTATTTAAAAATAAATAGACGTGTTTCACGGGAGGTTGGAGGTGAAAAGTTGTAATTTCAATACTGCTCCAAAATTGCTTTTATATATGTATATATTTTATAAGTAACAGGGCTTTATTGCTCTGTAAGACCTTCTTTTGGAGGAACCTTCCCAAAGCGCTTTGGGAATCTGCATAAGCACCAATCCTAATGGCAATTTGAAGGAAGGAAATGCAATTCCATCTTTAAGCAGGGAAACTGAGGATCAGGGGCCTTGGGGACATCTTGCTGCTCATCCTTCTGTGGCTTCAAATGGAAGTGAGATGCCTGAGCTGAGCCACGGAGACAGACCCACGGATGGGAACTATGGGGGATACAGGCCCAGAACTGGGATTGCAGTGCCTGCAGCCCTCAGTGCTGGGAAAAATGGTGTTGCCAAATGGACACGGGGATTTTCCTCCTGGATTTCAGCTCACACGAAGCTGGATGCTGCGTTATAAACCTGCACTGGATTAAAGCTCAGAGGGATCTTCCAGGGTGGGTCTTTTCCAGCTCACCCTCCTGCCCGCTGCCCATCACGTTGGCCGGGGATATTTAAAGCCCAACCCCAACCCGCTCAGAAATACATTACGCTCCCTTAAAAACATAAATCCTTGGACTTAACCGATGATCCATCCCCTCCCTCTGCACTATTAGCACATTAAGAAATTAAACGATAAAACTCCTAAAGATCCGATTGACCAGGATCGCGCCGCTCCATATGGCGCGGCATATGTGTCCGGCCCTCCTGCACATCCCAGTCTGGATGCTCGCTCAGGGAGGCTGGGATGGGAAAAGGGTTTCAAGGCAAATTCGGATGGATTTAGAGTTGCCTTTTTGTTTTGTTTTTTTTTTTTTCCCCTTCACGACATTTCACTTCTCTGCTCCACCCCCAGCGCCAGAGGAAAAACTGTGGAGGTGATGTATGTCCCTAAATAAGGATGCAGAGCTTGGCTTTGGTGGAGGAGGTCAGGTGAGGCTATTTAACGCTTTGCAGGCTCCTGGAAGATGATGGGCTTTAGAAAACAACCCCAAACCCCAAAGCTACATCCCCACAATCAGCGTAACACTGATGGCGGGGGTGGCCTTGAGGGAATGGGTCCCTGCAGGTGGGTGCTGAGCACGCGGCCGGGGGCAAAAATTCCCTTTCCTGAGCTACCCACTCCACGATAAATCCCGTTGCAGCAAACAAAGGGCTCTGGGCCTCACTGGGAGCTTTCCCCGAGCCACGACTCAGGGGCTCTAAAAGCCTTTACAAGCTTTTTCACTGCTTTGGTGGAATTTAAACCTTTTTTTTTTTTCATTTCTTTCTGGGGCTCACCTGAATTTTTCAGTGTGAGAGGGTGAAGACGGGATCTTGGTTTATCCCAGTGCCTGGCACTGCGGGATGGATGGATGGACAGAGCCTGTACCACAGAACTTTAACTCAAAACATGACCTAAACCAGCTTAGCAGGGATCTACATGAAGGAAGGGATTAACCCCCCTCGCCCCCCAACCAGGAGCAACAAATCCCATTAACACCTCGGCCCTAGGAGGGGAAACTCTGCATCCACTGGTCCCCGAAATAGGGACCCATTGCTTTCATTGAGTTATTATTCCAAATAAAGATCCCAGCCCGTGGCAATTTCTCCTACAGAAGCTCTGTAATGAGAAATAGGGATTTTTGAGGAAAGCATCGGCATCGTTGTGAACCAGCCTGGCCGTGTTTTCCCGGAGCGACGCCCGTGTCAGCTGCTCACCTCCTAAATAGTTAATTCCTGGGGACTGTGAGAAGGTTAGACATGGATCAGATGCAATCACCTATAGCTCCCCTTCTTGCATGATTTCTTGGGGTTACTTAAAAGAATTGGGAGCAATATTCAGGAACAGGGGGGGATGAAAAATCTCCCTCTGCCTGAAAAACCCGGCTCGCTCCCAAGTAATTTTCTTTAGAGCAGGCGAATTACTCACCGAGGTGATAGGTAGGAACCGTGCAAAATATAGTGGGGGGAAAAGAAGCTGTTAGAGACAACAGCAGGAGAAGAACTCTGTTATCTATGGTAACAGTCTGGAGACTGATTTATCCAGCATATAAATAGAGCGGGAGAGGCTTTCGCGATGGGGAAGTGAAAGTTGATTTTCCCCTCCCTTTCGGGTTCAGCTTGATATGAAAATTCCCCACTGAGGCAGCAGCTCCATGGAGTGAGACATTGCACTGAATTCCATAGGAAATGGGCCCAAACTTTCTCCCCTTGGCACCGTGCTTGGCACAGACATGGGATGCTATCCCAGCATTTCTCCCCCTTCCCCAAGTAGCCATTTCATCTTAAACAACATCCCACCTCCCCTCGGAGCTGCCCTCTCTAAGCCCCCAAATATTATTCCTTTGTTTACTGGGTTTTATGGAGGATGAAAGACCAGATCCCTATTCCAAGGACTTATTCCCTTCCACAATTTAAATAATGTTATTTCATCTATTGGCTGTAGGGAAAAAAGAAAACAACAAGCAAAACACCCCAAATCGCTTGTACATTGTACTCCATGATTTATTTCTGAATTTTCCTTGAGGGGAGAAAAATAATCTAAAGGTCTCTAAGCTTCAGGTTTAAAATAATGCATTGAATTTAAGCAAATTATGTTGGAGTAAGCATATGGAAAAGAGGAAAAATGCAGTGTCGGGCTGGAGCCTCGTTAAACCTTTTGAGGAACATGACACATGTTTTAGAGGATAAAACATAGGGTAGGAAGGAGATTTCAGAGCTGATCTTGATTATACCTGGAATGTTGGTCTTTGAGAGCTGCAAAACCCCATCGTGCCATTTGTCCCCTTCGTGTTTTGTGCCTCCATCATTTTATGACTATTTGCAAAACCGATTAAACCCCCAAACTCTCCTTGCCTTGCTGGAATTTGCTCTTTATTTTCCGAGCTGCTACAGCAGCAACGGCCTTGAAATCCCTCTGCTCCCGTTTGCCAGTGACATCTCCCGGTGTACGTGTCATCCTGGCTCCCATTGTTCCATAGGTCAGCACGAGAGCCCTGAATCAGGTGAGAGCCCTTTCCCAGTGCCTTTTGTGCCGTATCCCACAATATCAATGTCTGCCTAGTGTGTGTTTCCCATACGCAGATTCCACTGGCATGGAACAGCAGATGGTTCAGGTAGCGGATTTAAAAGCTGTCCCAGCCCACCCCTGGGCCTGACCTATATCCAGGATGAACGGATGGATGCCAGGAATACCTTTGCTTTCTCCTATGTCCATCATATATCTCCAGGGTTTTTTTTTCCCCCCTCCCTGTCAGCTGTCAAAAACATAAAAAAGAAGGGAAAAGATTAAAAGAAAAAAAAAAAAAGGAAAAAAAGCAATACCTTCCTGACTGATATTTACACAAGTAAATATTTTTTATGTATATACAGGCAGTATGAAATGATTTTTAATGAATTATCTGTGAGTGAAAACAGTTCTGTAAATCAGCAGGGCTGCAGGCAATTTTTACCATATGTCGGCTCACATTTGTATCACGGAATTTGTTGCGGCGAGGACGGAATATCTGCTTTTCTTTCCTTGCTGATGTGCTAGAATTAGGATCTACATAACTCATTGCATTTAAGCAAGAATATTGTCTGGTTTTATTGGAATTTTATTAATGCAAAGGCAGCCGTTCCCTATACTGCACTCACAGACAGCGAGAGCTGCACGGTTGCAGGGAGAAGCCTGAATTACATGAAAAATTCCTTTTTTCCCCCCATAAAGCTTCCTTGAAACCTTTCTCCAGGAGGTTTCTTACAATAAATCAGCAACTTGCACAGTGAAAAAAGAATATCTGTAAAATATACGCTGTGCTCTGCACACGTCCATCCTCCCTTCCCCCTCCATAAAATAACGTCAGAATTCCTAATGGCAATAAGGATGAATTACTTAATGTATGGAGGGGGAGCTCAGGCTAAAAACACATCCCAGAATAATGCTGGGCTTAAATATCACTGTATTTACCCCTAAAGCGTGTGTGTGTGGGGAGGGTGGTGGGGTGGGCAAAACAGAAATGAGAGCCTGAAATGAGGAATTGCCATCGTAACACCCTGGAAAATGCAGGGTGAAACTTCTGCCTGATCCAGGGTAGGAATAAATCGCTCCTAAATTCAGGTGCAAAACCAAGATGAAAAGTAAGGCTCGAATACAACACCAAACCAAAATTGCTGTGGAAATCCTTCTTTATTCCTAAATTCTGAGGATTTTGTTCTGGAGCTGGGTAACAGCAAGAAAATGTTTCAATCGCATTTTATAAAATCGTGTCGCAGTAAAAATCTCAAGCCAGATTTTCCATCGTTTAGCTGGGGCGGAATGGGAGGGTGGGGGGATGTCAGCCAGGTTGCACTGATGCTCGGAGAGAGGGAAGGCCTCTGGGAACAGAGGTCCTGGATCTGCACCCTGAACAAAGGGAGGTCGCCCCTATTTGTATCCAGGTCCTGCACATCGAGCGATCTGCTGACTTCAGTGGGAACAGGATGATTCCCTTTGCCCACGGGGATATTTCTTGAGCAGAGGAAAGCCAGAGAGGTTTAATTATTTTTTTTTTTTGTCCCCTCGCCAAGAGAATAAAAATCATAAATAATAAAATATTTTAAAATCCCAAGTCTTTCCTTTCTGCCCCTGTTTTCGCCCCCTCCCTGCTCCCTCTCTCCCAGGCCAGGACGCAGCCCCGAGGCAGAGGACAGCGAATCTCTAATGACGTAATGCTTAGATGGAAAATGTCATAACCATTTGTCACCAAACGCCCCACGTACCCAGAATGAAGCAAACAGTATGAGACTGACAGGGCTGATGAAAAACAGCACTTAAGCTAATTTTTTTTCCTGCTAAACTCTGTTGTGCACTATGCAAATCTGATTGCGAAAGTGGGACATTATCAACACTTTACCGCTAGTTAACTTTGGGAGATGATACTCAGAGCAATCAACATAAACTTAGCATACAGTAACTTAAATAACAAAAATGTTTCACTGCTCAGGCTCTGGCATTTGGTTCCAGCCATGTGATGGATTGTGCCGTGCCTGGGAACAAATTAAAAATACAGCGCTTCAGATCACTTGTGGCAGCAGTGGAAAGGAACTGGGTTTAAATCAGAATAAAAATAATAGCAATTAGCTCCCAATATAACCTGAATCATCTCGCCCTGATAGCAGTTATTGATTATTAATCGGGTCATATTTGCTCAGACCATCATCCCGCACCAGCAAGACCCAACCTGCTCCTGACAAATCACTTTCAAATTTATCAGGCTCCTCAACAGCCTTGATTTTTCACCTAAAGGTCCAATTCCTAATGCCAGAATCGCAGCTTTCCTTTCCATTTTCCTCTGGAAAATACATTTCTCTTTGCCCCTCAGCGCTGTGCATGCAAACCCTAGAGGTCATCCCCCCAAAGAAAGGAAGGATAACCCGCAATTTGTTATTTTTAAAAGCTCTCAGCGGTGGGAGAGAAGGATGGACTGATTTAGAGGAGAGGACGGGACACGCATCTCCCTCGTTAGCATTCGCCCCGTTCCCCCGCAGCAACGGGGAATGAAAATAATACCTTAATATCTCCCAGCAGGGCTCAAAGGAGCTGGAAAAATAGGATTTCGGGTGTGAGTCGGGAAGAAAAACAAAAAAGCCCCACACCCTGCGTTAGAGCTGAACCCGTGGTGAAAAGTTGCAGCTGAATTTTATGTCGTGGTGTTATTGATTGGGATGTTAACAAACCCGGAGTGTGTGGAGCAGAGGGAGGTTGGACCACAGCCAGCTGCCTGGACCTGGAAGGATGCCTGCTCAGATACAGCAACAACCACTTCCCCGGCCTAGGTCTTCCCAGGGTTTCTTCAAAAATGTTAATTAAGACTCACACACTGAGTAAATTACAGGGAATTAGCTCTATTTTGCATATGCAGAATTATGGCGTGGGGAGAAGCACCTGGATGAGGGTGGCCCACGGAGTCCATCAAGAATTGAGCCCAGTCTTCATGGTCTGAGCCCTCCTCTTTGGTCTGAGCTGGTCTTGTCCTTAGTTCATCGTGTCCAGTTCATTAATGAAACACAACAATTCACAGGAAATATAATAAGCTGGCAGAAAAAATGGCTGCTTTTCCAAAATTGGGGAGACATGTCAACACACACACAGTTGTGGCAGGGATTACAGAGACAAGCAGAGCACCAGTCTATCACAGGAGGTTTGGCCAAGGAAATAATTATATCCAAGGAAAACTCTTTCTTCTTGTCTCAAGGGATGTCTGACTGCAGAGATGCACCAAACTGCAGGGATTTCTCCTTTTGGAGATTAGGAATGACATTTTATGGGTGAGCAAACCAAGGATTCTGCTGGATTTCGTGGGTCAGCTCTGAGTTGATATCAGCCCTGTGGAGCATGGGCAAGGCTTGCTGCTGACAGCATCCCACGAAAGAGCAGACAAAGCCCTGGATAGACCCTCCTGCGTGAGCTAATTGATTAAAAAAATAATAAATTGTTCTTTAATTCCTTGATAAAGCTGAAGAACAAGACTTGCACATCACCCAGGACTCTCTGCTCATGGTGAGGTGGGATTCACCTCTTCAAACTTCAGGAATTTTTTTGCCCAGTGCAAAGATCTGCTTCAAGGTATCTGAAATGTTCAAGGCAGGTTGGATGGGACTAGGAACAACCTGAACTAGTGAAAGATTTCCCTGCTCATGGTAGAGAGGCTGGAACTGGATGAGCTTTAAGGTCCCTTCCTACCCAAACCATTCCATGATTCTATGACTAATAAATGCATAGTCAGTTCTACAATTTATCTCAAAGGATCTCCACATCTGCTCTAGGTCTGGCCAGGGTGAATGAGAGATGGGAAGCAAAATGATCCAGCTTTTTTGGGTCAGGGATGGGGCATTTTTGATTCATTAGCTGTGCTGCCTCACCTTGATGCTTTACTCTGTTTCACCTCCTTATGCTGTGCTGGAAGGACATCACCAAAGTGGCCACCAAAACCAGGGTCTTGCAATCTCCAAGGTACCCACGAGGCAGCTCTTTCCACCTTCCCCCAGGTAGAAGTGGGACCTCACCCATCTGCAGCTCCACACCTCCAAAGGGATGTCTTACTCTGGGGTAGGACAACCCTGGATATATGGACTGACTGAAGAGTGAGAGGCTGGAAAGTGATGCTGTGGAAAGGGACCTGGGAGTCCTGATCAAGAGTCCTGGCCATGAGCCAACAGTGCCCCAGCAGCCAGGAGGTCCAACCATGTCCTGGGGGACATCTGGCCTGGCATTGCTGGTCTGGTGAGGGAGGGGATTGTCTTGCTCTGCTCTGCACTGGGCGGCCTCACCTTGAGCTCTGGAGGCAGTTTTGGTCACCACTATAAGAAAAAGTATCTAAAGCTGTTAGAGAGCATCCAAGGAGGCTCTGGAGATGGTGAAGGGCCTGGATGAGTCATACAAGGAGTGGCTGAGGGCACTTAGTCTGTTCAGCCTGGAGAAGAGGAGGCTGTGGGGACACCTCATCATGGTCTGCAGTTTCCTCACAAAGGGCAGTGGAAGGGCAACTCCAATCTCTGCTCTATGTGACCAGGGAGAGGACCCAAGGGAACACTGGAGCTGTGCTGGGAGGGGGTTATGTTGGATATTAGGAAAAGGTTCTTCCCCCAGAGGGTGGTTGGGCACTGAACAGACTCCCCAGGGAATGGTCACTTCCCAAGGCTGCCAGAGCTCAAGGAGTGTTTGGACAACACTCTCAGGGACAGGGTGGGATTGTTGGGGTCTCCTGGGCAAGGCCAGGAGTTGGACTGGAAGGTCCTTGTGGGTCCCTTCCAGCTCAGGATATTTATTGGTTCATTGATTTTATGATCCTGGGAAGTAACTGGAGACTGACCACCTCACCGTGGCAAGGAAGCCTTCTCCTGTTGCTGTGGCTGCTCCAGAGGGGAGCTGAGGTCAGCCAGCACACAGAGCTCTCCTCGTTCTCACCCAGTGCAAAGGCACTTCACCACTGAATTTCTGAAGCTGTAACAAGCCTGGTTCTAGTCCCCAGCTGCCTCTCATGGCCATCAGCAAGTCCTGAAGTGAGAGCATAAATGCACTTGTTCTGCCTCCCTAAGTGCAAGGGAACTGTTTCAACAAAGAGGATGAAATATTTCTTGTGGCTTTCTGTAAATGGAGGGAGAAAAAGAAAGCAGCAGTTACTTGAATCACTCCACCCAGCAGTTCACAGCCTACAAGGGCTTTGTGGGAATGCTGGGACAAGGCTTTTCTGCTCTGGATGAACCCCCTGCTTTGTCATCTCTGCCCAGCTCTCCTTCTCTGCTCCTCCAGTTCTTGGTTTCATAATAAATAGAAGCATTTGGACAATACTCTCAGGCACATGGACTGGGGCTGGTCCTATGCAGGGCCAGGGGCTGCACTCGATGATCCTTATGGGTCCCTTCCAGCTCAGTGTATATTCTGTCAAGGATGAGCAAGAATAGCCCCTCAGAGCCTCTTGTTCTGCTCCCCTTCGTACCCTTGAAATCCATGTTGCTCTCTGTGCTGGATTTCTGTGTTGCCAGGGTCAGTGGGATGCAGGGGACCACCACTTACCCCCCAAATCAGGAGTTGTGCTATTGGGGTTGCCTCGGACCTCATTTTCAATAAGGCAGAGATTTGGGCACTGTGGGGCTTTCCCCCACCGTTTCCACTCCAAAGAACATCCTTCAAAGTCCTTTTCTGCACTTGAAATGGACGCCAAAAAAATGTCCCAGTTGCTGTCACATCATCTCAAATCACTGCTGGGTTTTTTTGTCACTTTAAACAACCAGGATCCTCTCTTGTCCTCTGTTTTATACACAGTCAGCAAGAGCCAATCTTCATAACAGGGCAGGAGCACATCCAATTAAACTGGCAAACAATATTACATTTTCCTATTACTTCATGTAGAACATCCTTTCTGGTAAAGAGAAGCCCAGAGGTTATAGAAATTTTAAGGATTTCTTTTTCAGAGTCTTACACAGCTGAATCTGTGATCTCAATTTGAATCAGGTGGTACCTGCTGTTGGGGCTGTTTGTTGTTAGATGTCACCAGCAATGGTGATACCAGAAAGGCTGGAACACAACAGACTCAAAAGGATCTGAGGTCAAGGGCAATGAAGTTTAAAATGGAATTTCTTCTTGCTCAGAGATATTTTTGCACATATGTATCCTGAACAGAAAATTCGGGAGAATAATGCTTTCAAGTGCAATCTCAATGAAGTCACAGGGAAAAAGGCAATATATTTTGTAATGAATTCGTTTAAACAACTCAGGTGATATTGTTGATTTGCTGCTCTCTGGATTGTAATTTATTAGAAATTGCTTCTGATATTTACAGGATGCATAAAGAGCTGCTCAATGTAAATAAGGTGCTGCTGTATGGTTAAGTGTCCCTTCTGGTGAATTAAATAACTTAGTGAAAAGACTTCTTGCCTATATTTATGCCACTTCCTACTTCAATGTCATCTTTGCTCAGTTAACTGGAGGAGAAAACCAGACTGCAGGGGAATAATCACCCATTTTTGACAAAACCATACTTTGATATGGTTTGGAAAACCCCAAATTGCCCTGGATGCTCTGCTGCTCTACTCATCCCTTTAGCCTGATCACCCCAGGGATATTTTCCGGGGACAAGATGCCACCATGTGAAGCAGAAACGGTCCCTCCCCTCCTCTGACACTGTGCCAGTGCCAAAGTGCTGAGCCCAGTATATGAGAACCTGCTGTTGCTGAAGCAGGGGGGATGTAGCCCTAAGTCTCCACAAGACAGAGCTCCCAACACTGTTCAAGAGCCACCTCTTTGGCAGAGTGATTTGCTCTGTATGAAGCTTGTTTTCCATGTAGAAATAAATCTGAAAATCTATATACACCCAATTGATCAGGCAACTCTTGCACAGCCAAGATGAATCAGAAGGAGCTGTAACACATGGATTCCTTAAAGCATCTGAAAATCAATGTCAGGATCTATCCCAGAGCCATGGTTTTTTTTTCAGAGTGCTTGAAGGGGGTTATGCAGATAAAATTTAGGTGGACTGAACAGTCTGATTTGAGGTTTATGATTGGCAATGCTCACTTCTCCAGTAATCTATTCTTGCAGTCCAAGAAGGACCTCTGGAATGCGCACCCTTGGTGTGAAGTGCATCAGTTCTTCCCAGAAGGTTTGTTCCTTCACCAGCGTGACTCTGTTACACCCCTCACAGACAAACTCAACAGAGCAGGTCTGTTTGTTTAACTGATTTACAGCCAAACTTTAAACACCAGCACTTGCTTCTACAATTCACCAACCCTCCTCTTAATCCAGGAACACCTTCCAAGCCCCCAGCCAACATTTATTCCACAGCATCCCATGTTTTCTCCCAGCAATGGTGCCAGCTTCCTGGAGCAAGCTCTGCTCCTGTACACATTGATGACCTTCCTCTTGGCATCAGAGCTCAGCACGAGCTGTACACCCCTCATAGTCTTCAAAACATACATTTTTTTGGACTCATTTTCCAGTGCCACTCCAACATTCTAGAAAGCCCTTTAGCAAAAATGAAATCACTTCTTCTTCAGCTTAAAATGTGATTAACTTTATCCTCGCATTTTACTCGCCCTGAAGGATTTGGGAATGTCGGGAAGCTCAATTTGCTGCTCTTAGAATCTCACAATCCCAGAATGGTTTGGGTTGGGAGGAAACTTAAAAATCATCTTGTTCCACCCCTGCCATGGGCAGGGACATCTTCCACTAGACCAAATTGCTCTAAGCCCTGTCCAACCTGGCCTTGGACACTTCCAGAGATGAAAGTGTTCTTCCTCCCACAGCCCATGTCTTATGTCTCGTGGTGCTTCTGCCAGCGGGAAGAATATGGAGCTGCTGGGAAAAAATAAAATAACCAAAGATGGGAGAAATGATGTAAACTTAATCTAAATGAGGGGAGAGTCAGACTAAATGTAAGGAAGGCATTTTTTGCAATGAGGGTGATGAGGCCTTGGCACAGGTTGCCCAGAGAAGCCGTGGCTGTCCCATCCCTGGAAGTGTTCAAGGTCGGGCTGGATGAGGCTTGGAGGTATTTGGTCTAATGGAAGGTGTCCCTTCCCATGGCAGGGGGATTGGAATTAAAATGATCTTTAAGGTTCCTTCCAGTGCAAGCCACTCTGCGATTCTATAAAATAAAAATCTCTTTCTTCCTCTTCCATCCTCTGTGACCATATGCTGTGTTTGGCTGTCAGAATTCAATCACCAGTGCTGGTTCCTGAAGCAGAAGAGACTCCAACTTATTCTTCCTTCTGTATCTAGGCAAAAAGATGCTTGTCACACAAGCTGAGTTAGAATTAGACTTAATTATATTTTCATTTTTTACGAGTAGAAGCATAACATTCCTTAGCTTTGATCCTGCAAAATGCTGTTTTGGCCCTGATCCCTGATCAGAAACCATGCACAGTAACTCACTGCATGTTTGGGGGACATTTGCAATGTGCATAGAAATTCTGGGAAACATGTGATGTGCTGTTAACATGAAGCAGTTTGTTCTAGTGCTGGTGCTGTGTCAAAATGTGGAACCACAGAATCCCTGAATGGTTTGGGTTGGAAGGGACCTGAAAGATCATCTTGTTCCACCCCCCTGCCATGGGCAGGGACACCTCCTGCTAGACCAGCTTGCTCAGGATGGGGAGATGCCTTTGGACCTTGTCATTCCAGATCCTCCTCTCCTGCTAATGGAGCCATGTTGAATGGCAAGAGGCATCATCCTTTTGCAGTTCAAATGCTCTTAGAATTGGCTTTTCTGGATTCTGGTGGGACAGAAAGAAGAAAGCAGAGAGATGGGATTAGAGAGGGAGGGAGCTCATTAATGGAGAGAATGCTCCTGCTCTCTGCTGTCTTCTGAAGTCTGATGAATGGCACAAATAGAAGAAATCCAGAAATAGGCTCTGGGAGGGCTGTTAGTACCTTGGAGTTCAGTTGGGATCCTGCCATCCCAGAGCTGAGCTGTGGCACTGTGGGGCACAGACCTGCAAATGAAGACTCCCCAGCCATGCTGAGCTGGTTCAGCTGAGCTGGATGTGCCAGCAGGCGGCACAGAGAGTTTAATATTTATAACCTGATTTGACCACTAATATATTCAGCTTATTTTTAAGCTGGATGGCTCTGCATAGGGGCACACTGAACCATAGGGAAAGTTCCTGGCGCCTGGAGGCACCTGGAAGAGCTTTGCAGGTGATAGTCACATTTGAAGGAGGAGGTTTCCATCCTTGCTTTGGCTTTCCAGCAATGGCAGAGGGCTGGTGTTGAGTTATGGATATGGGATGCCTGGGGAAGGAACAGGCTCTGCCAGGGCAGGACCAGTCACATCAGGTGTGTTCATCCAAGTTTCCTCTGGTTCGTTATCTTGGAAACAACTTTGGTGTTGCTTTAGGAAGAAATTCTCCTGGAAGCAGTTCCCAACCACAGGTCAGTTTATTTACACTAAGAAGGATTCAGATAATGAGAAAACACCACTGTGAGCCCAAATGAGCATAAAATCAAGTTTTCAAAGCAGGAAATATTAAAAACATGTCCAAATTTGGGTTCTTTGAGAGGAGCTGAAGCCTGTCTTGTTTGGATTATGTGATTAGAAGTTTTACTATTTTCAGTATCGCTAATCTGAAAAAGTAAGCAATGTCAGCAGAAAATTAGCAACACAGGAGGAAAATTTGGTGGGTATTTTGGGGTTTATTTCTGGAAATCAGCTGGCTGAAAAACACAGGGAGATTCAAGCAGCTGATGTTTCACTTTTGCATGCAGAGCTGGGAGGAATGAATCGCTTTTAGGAGGGAATTTGCAGGGGACATGACAGCAGTTCCTTTCACTTGAATCCTGGTGTCTCCAAATAGGGATTTCTTTTTTTTTTTTTAATATGAAATTTTGGAGCCTGAGAGTTATTTATCATCAAGTGTGTGAAAGAGAAGTGGCTGGTAACGAGGAGGCCAAAGTTCATGTCTCTGAACCAGCCTCACCTAGGTAAGATTTGTGCCTAAACAGTGCCTTTACAAGTGCTTGTGTGTTATTTAGCAAGTGAATAAACTATCCCCAACTGCTCAGCCAGTGAATAGGACAGTGAGAGGTGTCCAAATTTGGGGCTGAGACAAAAGATGTGGGCACAGATCTCCTGGCTTTCTGTCTCATGACTCATCCCTTACAGGCTGCAGGAAAAGGTGAGATTTAGAGGGTGCTTTTCCAATGAGAACCACCCCATTTTTATCTCCATGTCACCTCCATGGCCACTGATGTGACAGAGTTCTGATCAGGCTCCCTTCAGTTTTGGGGGAAAGCTGATGCAATGGGAATCGGGTTAACCCAAAAATTTATGTCCAACCCAAAAAGTATTAATAGGCTAGGATGAGATTTGAGATCAGTGATCCTGATTACTTAATTCTTTCCCATCTCAACGACAATGTAAACCAGCCTTAAGATGACTGTGCAGTGTGAAATCCTGCCCTGACTTCCCCAGTGGTGAGAGGGGTCGGTGATTTCCTCAGCAAACCTCAGGAACAGGTGAAACACAGGGCAGGGCTTGGAGCATCGTTCAGCCAAACTTTTAAAATAGAAATCTCTGTAATAGGATTGAATGGTGCCAACCAAGGGGGGAAAGGCTTGGAGAGATTAGGTGGGGTGTTGGGAGGAAGGATTAGTGGGAGATCTGACAAAAAGAGAAGCCAGGAGTGAGTGCTAAGGATGAGCAGTGCCACGTGCCACACATGCATGGGGTTAGTGATCCTCTCCAGGACAGCCTGGACTCACCCTCCACAGCCACAAGAACAATCTCTGTGCTGTGCCTGAAGATTTCCCATCATCATCTGGCCACCAGCTCGTGCTCTTCACTGGTACCAACATGGTCCAGAGCTCCTGGGACTGGTGGTCTATGAACAAATACACAGGACTTAAGGCCACTTCTCTTTTGCAGTCTGGAGCCAAGGAAGGAGAGTTGTCTCAACTGCTCTTAGTTTTCCCATCTCAAAATGCCCCTGATGGGTGTGAGAGCAAGTTCAAGCACCAAAAATAGTTATGGGAGCATGGCCCAAGATTCAGTCTTTTGCTTCCCTTTTGCTTTCTGAAAAATGAATCTGTTAAAAGATTTCTTCCCCACATGATGCTCTCAAAAAATTTGGTGGGAAGTACCTTTCCCCCAGACCCCTTATGAGACAGTGGTATCCACAGCAGAATAACCTCAAACCTATGAATTTACATTCTCTCACGGTAGTGTTTTAGCCACAAACACTGGACTGGAGTAAGAAATGTGTGTCCTACCTGGCTTGAGGCAAATTTCCATGGAAAATACTTGTTTTGGTAAAAATTTATACTTCACTGAAGAGGATGAGAAAAAGAAAGGGAAACTGCTTATGAAACCCCTACCAAATCAATCCTCCTCCTTTTTTTTTTTTTTTT
>VXBA01005352.1:677807-721043 GCA_013399895.1 Serilophus lunatus
TTTTTTTTTTTTTTTTTTTTTGTGTAGAAAAAGCCTAGAATACTGGTTGAAAAAATTATATAGAAACTATGCTTTTTTTCCTCTTTCTTTTTACAATGTCTTTGGCATTATGTCTTGGAGCATTTCTGACACGTTCTAAAAATAAACTTAGTCAAACAAAGCTTAAGTCAGCCATCTTCAGAGACATGGGATGTCAGGATTCCTCTCTTTAGACCCAAATTTCATATTTTTTCAGCTAATATTATTCAGATTCCTATGCTGATCCATTAACATGAGCTTCAGTCTGCTCCTGAATGGAAGAGCTCCATAGGTGAACACTGACATAATTCCTAAGAATGCATTCAAAAATGTCACTTTGAGGGTAAGTGGAAGAGACTTCCAAGGGGATTGCTCCAGCTTGTGGAAGCTCCTGACCTGCTGACTCCTACCTTAACATGTCCTGGAGACAGGAACTATAAAATATTGGGAGCTGTGGATTTCCTGCCTCCCCAGAGGACACCCCAGCCACAGTCTTTATCCTGGCTATGTTCCTGTCAAGGCAAAAAGGATTTCTGCACCCTGTGGGTCTCCAAGTGCAGTGTTGGGTTGAGGGCCAGTGCCAGCTTCCACAGCCCATGGCTGTGGTGGATTTCAGAGGGTGATGTCCTCAAGTGCTCATCATCCAGGCCTGAATTTTCTTTGCAAATAATTAGAGATGTTCTGTAAAATATAGTAAGAGCTTGATGAAGGCTGAAGGGCAGTCATGTTTTTACTGGCTCTCATTGAAATTTAAACCTGGGATAGTGGAAGGTGTCCCTGCCCATGGCAGGGGGTTGGAATGAGATGACCTTTAAGGCCCTTTCCAATCCAAACCATCCCATGATTCTATGATTACTGCACACCCTATAAGCAAACAGCTCCAAATAATGCTCCTCTTGTTTTAGCCAAGACTGAGTTTTGGCCAGAGAGGTGGCAAATGGCCAACCCTGGTGGGGTTGCTGACTCTGGTGAAGCCTTGCCAGATCAAGACCCTCCCATTGCTGCTGATGTTGGTGATCCCAGATGGCTGCACTGAGATCCTTGTGGATCCTGGGAAAGCCAGTTGTGCCGTGGTCTTGGCAAATCTGGGCTGGGGACAGGAGATGTCACACAACCCTCCACCTCTCAAGGAGCTGCATCTCTGAGCTCTCTGAGCTGGCCGAGTGTGGATGCAGCTGGTGAGCCCTCGTGGTGTGCTGTGGGTTATTTTTGGAGGCAGAGCCATGGAAAAATGCTGAGGAGTCTTGTTTTCATCAGTGCTGCTGTCCCTTGATGGCCTCGACAAGTTCTGATTTGCATTCACAAGCACTATCCCACACTTGGAAAGCACACCCATGTTTTTCACTGTCTGTCTTGCTCAAAACCCCACAGAGGTGGTTTAGAGTGGATCAGGTGAGGTGCAGGCTCCTCATCCACATCTTAGATTGTTGTTCTCTACTCCATTCTATTCTGCTCTCCTGTGACCCTACCTGGAATACTGTGTTCAGCTCTGGGGTCCTCAGCAAAGAAGAGACACAATCCTCACAGCCAAGAATTTCTTCCCAATTTCCCACTTAACCCCACTCTCTGGCAGTGGCAAACCATTCCCCTTTGTCTTGTCTTATATTTCAGACATATCCTAGGAAAGGAGAAAGTTCCCATCCCTTAATGACTTTAAAACCCATCTTCAGGGATTGCATTGTATTTTTAATTTTTTTTTTTAGTATAGAGCCACTTCTTTGGTACCTACTCTTGGTATAAACTCATGCTCACACAATCTAACATCTGAATGAAATCTGAAATAAATCTAGAGTTGATGTAATCCTTCCAAGCTCCATCTTATAAAACTCTGAGCACCATCTCCACCTGGAACAATTGTGTTGGTTTATGCCACCTCTGGGTGCAGCAGAGGATCTTATTGACCTTTTTTATAGGATTGAACACTATGTTCCCATCCTCATGATTTCTGTTGTGAACCTTGGAGGTGATACTTCACTTTTCTCTCATGAGAAACATGGGCTACAAAATCTTCCTAAACAGTCTCTTCATTTAAAAAAAAATATTTCTTCGCTAAATTCCCTTGAAATGTGGCAAGCAAAGTACTTTCACCTCTTTACTGATGTGTGTATATTATTTGTACCAAGTAAGTAAATATATAACTTACATGAGTGGAATCTTGATCCATTCCATTCCTACTAGTCTGATGCCAGGGGCAGAAATAGATGCCCAGAGCCTGGAGAGGGATCCCAGGTCAGCAGGACAGCAACTGAAGAGCAGCACAAAGGGATTCCAGCTGCTCTAGCCAGGAAACCATCTTCACTGTGAACTTCTCCTGGTGACATAAGAGCCCAGGAGGAGAGATGCCATCCTGGATCACGTTCTCACCAACAAGGAGGGGCTAGTGGGAAATGTGGAGCTCAAGGGCAACCTGGGCTGCAGGGACCATGAAACAGAGGAGTTCCAGATCCTCAGGGCGGAGAGGAAGGCGCACAGCAAGCTCACTGTCCTGAACCTCAGGACAGAAAACTGGTCTTTTCAGGGATCTTCTTGGTACAGTCCCATGGGATAATGCCCTGGAGGGAAGAAGGAAGCAAGCTGGTTGATATTCCAGGATCACCTCCTCCAAGCTGTGTTCCCATTATCTTCTGCCTCAGGCTGTTACTTAAAAATTGGATGTAAGACCCAAACTTCCTGTCCTTAGAGACCAGTGTTCATCTTACAGTAGGTCTGTCAGAAATAAAGTATTTTGGAGACCAACTATCACTGTCAGCATGACCCTGGAATGGTTTTGATCTGGGACAAGTAGTATTAAGGGGCTCTGAAGATGTCCCTGCCTATGGCAGGAGGGTTGGATTAGATGACCTTTAAGGATTCCTTCCAACTCAAACCATTCTGTGATCTGATGATTCTATGGAATAGTCCCCAAATCCAGATTAGCACAGTTTAGAGATTGTTTTTAACAGTTTGTCTGGGTATAACCGCCCTGTTTAGGGGAATGAGGGGATCTGGCAGTATGGATGTGGCCGCATGACCTCAGCCATGGTGGGGCCAGAGAACAGACTCTAGCACTATTTATTTTACCAGGACAAATATCCTGGCATCCCAGACTGTTATTAGAACAACCATCTTCCAGTGCTATTGTGGATTTATTTTACCATGGGCTTTGTCTGTATTTTCTAAAGCTGTGCTGTGAGAAAGTTGCAACCGGAGTCTTGAAATTTAATTTAGTGGTTGCCTGGTTGTCGGGGAGCTTTTCTGCCCATCGTATGCCAGACATAATCATATTCCATCAGAGGCAGAACAAGCCAGTATGTCCTTCATTGCTAAGTGCAGCACAGGTTTATTGCCTGCTGGGTTTACTTGGATTTGGGTCTGATGTTCTGCTGTTTTTTTCAGGTTTTTTTCCATGACACATGCACATATTTGCTGTTGTGACTCCTGTCTCTAGACCTTGGAATGTTGAGTTATGATGGTAAATGGGAAAAGCAAAAGGAAATGGTGAAAATGCCAAGATGGGAAGGCCAAGCAGTGGTTTAGGTAAGATAGGACAATATAACAGAGAACCTCAGCCTTGTGGTTGTCGTGTTGTTAATAACATATATTATGCCAGGACTGGGAGAGGGAAGGAGGAGAGTGTTTGAGGGGATGGTACCGATGTTAGAATTGAGACTAGAGCAGAAGCAAAGCAATTTAGTGTCTGTGTGAGTGCATAATCTTCACTTTGCCTGTACTCCTGAGATAAGATCAGCTCCAGGGGATGTGGCAGCCTGGATAGAGGAGGGGCACAGTCACCTCCTCTGGCTGTGCTGGCTCGTCCATAGCCAGGCTCCTTGCCCAGTTCCCATCAGCTTGGGGCAGTGGTGAATCTCTCTGCACCCATTTCTGCTGAAAAACCCATAGAAACACCAAGCAGCCCTAAAGTGAAGTTGTCTGGGCTAAGGTGCATTTTTCAAAGCTTCACAGACACCTTTCTCGCAGAGAAAACCACATATTCGTGTTGTTTATGCTTTTATTATGTAGCTCTTAGTCCAAACATATAAAAGTGAAGGATTAAAAGGAACAACTACAGAACCAGATATATTTCTCACGAATGGCTTTACAAAAAAGCCACCTAAAATCAAAAATTACTTCATCACAGCTTGAATTTACTAATAACCACTGAAATAACAAAGTGACAACCAACAGCAGCCTTCAAGCTGTGCCTATTTGAGAGCTGCTGCTGGGGGAGCCTGACCCAGGTGTGGGGGAACAGCTGATTCAGGTTTTGACAAAAAAACCATTATTTTTCTGTGGATACAAACGGCATATTTTGTCTGGTCACTGATGTCAGCACTGGAACACCACGTGGAGATGCTCCTGGCCAGAGGGCTGCTGTGAAGTTTGTGGAAGATGCCCAGATCCCTTGGAGAAACTCAGCTGCGGCCCCCTGGCAGCTGCCCGTGCCTGCCAGTGGTCCTCAGCTGACATTATCTCCTGGTTTCACCTCTCAATGCTTCTCTGTCCTCTTTTGCTCCCTGTTGGAAGCCCTTTCTCTCCGGCAGATTGATGGTGTTACAGGGGGTGTCCCCAGGGCCGTGCTGCCATCTGTCCCCCCTCCCGCTGGCACACCACGACTTCGGGATGGGTTCCCTGAGTGCTTCCAGGGGTCGGGTTTTCCCTCTAATGACTGCTGAGCAGAGCAAATATCTCTTGGTGGGATGCAAGCACCTCAAAACTATTATTCCCAAGCACGGCATAGACAAGCATCCTGCCTAGCGAAGACACAGTGGATACAGCGAGGCATTATAAAAAATAACTTATTCCAAGACAATCTGGTCCCAGGAGGGAGCAGAAGTCCTGGTTGCTCTTCTGGCTTCATCTTTTATCCATCCCTGTGGCTTTTCCCTCCCCTGCCTGCTGCTAATCAGCATTCCTTGCAAAGAGCAGCTGCTAATCTGCGGCAGTAGTTGGAGTGTGCAGAGTGTGGGGAGGTGGTCGGGGTGATGAAGTGACACCCTCCTGGCAGCTCCTGTTCCAGCAGCACCAAACCACCCCTTTCCCAAGCCCAAAGGTGCCGTGGCAAAAATGAATTCAAGTTGGCGAACCCAGCCCCACCCATAAAAGAAAAGCTGTTTCATAGCACTTGATTTTAGGGAGGGGAAAAAATTGTATCTGTGTCTGTGTACGTGTGTGTTTGTGTGTGTGCCCGTGTGTGTATATAAATACATATATATATTTTCCTCTCTGAAATAACTCGCTTCCCTTTGGGAATAAAAGGGGATCTTTAAAAATGCAAAGATTCCTTCCAGACAGTTTGTCATGTCTTACTAGAAACAGCCGACCCTATTAGCAATTGAAATGATGTCTCCTATTAGCATAATTTTTAATGAAGCAGAGCACGTGTTTCACATTTGTGATTCCAGTGAGGTAGGGAGGAGACACTCGGACACTCAATGAACATAGTAGAAATTGGCTTTGAGGAGATGAGAGTGATTTCACACGTGATTTCAAGCCAGGACTCTATTTCAGATTGTTTTCTGCAAGTGGGTTTGCCTCCAAGTAATTTTCATAGAATCGCTGAATGGTTTGGGTGGGAAGGGACTTTAAAGCTCATCTTGTTCCACCCCCCAGCCATGGGCAGGGACACCTTCCACTATCCCAGGTTGCTCCAAAGCCCATCCAACCTGACGTGGAATACTTTCAGGGACTGAACAGCCACAGCTTCTCCAGGAAACCTGTTCCATGACCTTTGTAAGTGAAGAATTTCTTTCTAATATCTTTTTTTTTATCTAAATTCTATGTATAATTTGGTGGAAAACCTTCACTGACAAAAAAGACCATGGGAATAACTATTGCAATGGAATATTTTAAAGGAAAAATCAGAAAAGATTGCAAAGTGTCCATTGTTGGATGTGCGCAAAGAAAATGTGGTTTCCATTCCTTAATTTTTTTTTTTTTTCCAGAAATTTTGGGAGTAGTTGGACTTTCCTTCCCTGATGTCATTCATAACATTTTGGGTAGCTTTTATACATGATCCAGAATCTTCCTCAGGCCTTATGACTGCAACCCTAAGTTCTCCCAATCCACCTGGGAGTCCCAAAAGCTTTAGCAAACCTGGAGTGACTGATGGCAATAAATGCTAAATAAAATCGTTTTCTCATCTCAGATGTGTCATTATTATTCCAAATTTTTATTTGCTTTCCTGTACCCCTGTGGCAGTGAGCAGGAAGGGAATGCCGATGGGTCTGCAACTTGATCAAACATCAGATAAAACAGGGCTGGGGTTGGGCTTTATTGCTGAAATCTTACATGATTTCTCTAAAATGAAGTAGTAGCTGATTTTTTTCCCATCTTTTCCTCTGGTTTCCCCCTGTTTTTCCCACTTCTCCCTGCAATGCTGGTCTGTTGCACTACGCCAGGTCCTCGCACATGAGCCATTTGCGACGATAGAAGGGAAATTGTGCGTGGGTGTGAAATCTTGTGTGCACACATGTTCCACATTTTGTTTGCTTAAAAGCCCGTGCAAAGCTTTTATTTTTTTTTTTTAAATTTTTTTTTTTTTTCCTAATGGGAAAATACTCCTGGGAACTGAAGTTACACAGGCAATAGCACACGACACAAACCAGTAACTGATCCTTATGGGAAGGACAGGAATGCCCTTGTGCTGGGACACCCTTTGGGAAAGCAGAAGGTCACTTGGCCCAACCTTTCTCCCCGTTCCAGCTTTCCCATCTCGTCTGTGAATGGTCTGCCACGATACGGAAACATCCTCATTAGGATAATAGGCAGATTTCCAGGATCCACTTCTGATTCCCTCGTCCTGGAACGGTCCCAAATATCACAGATGTTTTGACGGCTCTCCCAGAGGGCGGCAGCAGCTCGTCCTCCACTTTCGGCACGCTGAGCCCTGGCATGCCAGGAGCAGCTGATGCCCTGTTCTGTGCCGGGGGTGGCAGCCAACCCCAGTGCTCCCAGTGAACCCAACACCTTCAGCCCAGCAGAGTGAGGTCCCAAACTGGAAGAGTGCCCAGCTGGGCTTCTCAAAGCCACGTGGCATCCTGAAGCTGCAGTCCCCGGCCTGTGCAATCTGCAGGAGTTTCTGGGGAAAAACATGTCTTTTTAGGACATCCTGCAAGGAAGTGCTGCTTCTGGAGAAGGACTTTGCTTTAAGGAAACTGCAGGTCAATGCCTCTTTTCCACAGGAAAGTAAAGCCCTGAATTCCAGTAAGATCAGTGTGAGCATTAGGGAAAAAGCCTTCAGTATCGAGGTTCTCTACAGCATCAGGGGGTCTTCCTTAGTGTACCTCAGTCCCACACAGCCCTGATTTCCATGCTGGATCCCTCCTGCAGGAGGATGGGACAGTGAGTCCAGAGAGATGAAACCGCACTCTGATTTGTTGGGTAACCTCAGGAAAGTATTTGCCTTCCGCCTTCCCTCCTGTCCTCCCCACCTGGCGCAGAAGAGACTGTAAAGCTTATTTCACTCAGCATTGCAAAGTGGTTGGGAAAGTTCAAGTGAAAGACATCACAGAGCTGTTATTGTTGCTGATGTTTTATTTTTCTCTGCCAGTCAATTACGAGGGAAAACCTGACAATCAGAACTTATTCACTGAGCTACCTAACAGCCTCTTGTAGGATGGATCTTCCTTGGGAAAAACAAGAGCTCCCTGTTTATGAGAAGACTGGAAATATCTGACAATAAAAGAGAAGCATCTCTGCACGTTGCTGACCTGTCCCATCTCTAGCTGTCCTCATTTCTGTCTGCAAAGTGGATGCAAAGTGTTGTTCTGGCAGGGGGCTTTGCTGGCTGCTGTGACACTGATGTCAAGGGAAGGAGTCAGACCCCAAACCAGAAACTTCTGTGCTTGTGAGTGGGTTGAGGTGGCACTAGGTAGGCTCCGAAGGGCTTTAACTCCCTGGAAACCTGGAGATTGGGAAAGGGAGAAACGGGGCTTGGGCTGTGTGGCGATATGGGACTTGCACAGATCAGTCCTTAGTGGCAGAGATGGAGATACTGATCATCTTTTTTACCCCATTCCCATTGCATTTGGGACTGCTCAGCTTTGCTGCACTTAGTTGAATGTGTCCTTCTCAATGAGGTGCCTGTGGATTTTGTGACATGGCAACAAATCAAAGTTCAAGATAGAATTAACAGATAACTGGGAGAACCACCATCCTTGGTGCCATCAAGGCCAGGTTGGATGGGCCTTTGAGCAACCTGGGGTCGTGGAAGGTGCCCCTGCCCATGGCAGGGGAGTAGAAATGGATGAGATTTAAGGTCCTTTCCAATCCAAACCATTCTAGGATTCTATGGTTGGTGCTGCTTATCTCATACTCTTATTCAAAGCCTTTCATGATTATGAATCGAATCAAATATAATGCACTGAAATACTCTGTGGATTCAGTCAGGGAGATCAGGGTTGCTTGTCCAATGCTGGCTCCCATGCCACAGGCTCATCCATCCTTGGGGCAGTCACCAAAGTGATCCTGCTTGTGTTGCTGGGGAGTTATTGTGGTTCTCAGGTTGTCCTCTCACCTCTGCTCTCACAGCTCCTGGACCTTGAGCTTGTCCTGCATTTATGGAGCAAGCAAGGGACTCAAGATGTGTGATATATTGTGGCAGGCACAAGGTGGGATTCTTGGGGCTGCCCTGAAAGGTCTGGAGTTGGACTTCGATGACGCTTGTGGGTTCCTTCCAACACAAGACATTCTGTTTCTGTGATTTTATGACACAAAGATTCACTGCTACCTCAGGGCTAGAATACAGCTCTCTCCTCACCTTCCCCACATAGCTTTTCCCATTGAAAGAAAGCCTCTGGCTGTCATGGTGAGGAGTTATCCATGAATAGCCATGAGATGGGATCCCACATGCTCATGACAAAGATCTCTGTCCTTAGGGCACCAAACTGAATTCAGGTATCACAGAGAAATTCCAGGACAGACCATAATTATTCAGGTTAGAGCATGGCCAAAGCATTGGTTAATTCTCATAAGAAAAACATGTGCTGGCACCATAACTGACCACAAGTGGTTACAGGACAAGCTTGTCACCTCCTCTGGAGGCTGCTGCCATCAGCAGCACAGACCTACCCAGAGCCATTCAAGCACAGAAGGGAAAAGCCACCTGCAATGCTTGGAGTCAGCTGGAGGCTGCAGATCCCAATGTTGTGCATGTGGGATTTACAGGAATGTCATCCACCACAGACCAACAAAATTACAGAACTCTCTCTTCCTTCTCAGACCAGTTGTCCTGAAAGGATGTGGACCGAGCCAAGAGAGTGTTCTCCACACATGCAATTTAGAAAGTGTTTTCTGTCCAAAAGGGATCTTTAAACTGGAAAACATCTTTGATATTCATAGTGTTACCTCCATAACAGCTCCTGTTGAAACCAATGATATGAGTCTTCCTTTTTCCCCCCAAGAGACCAAAACAAGTCTATCACAAAATTTCATTTATCTTATTGTCCTCCTTTTATCTGCCAGGTGGAGGTCAAAAGGAAAGATTCTATTTTCCTTTGGATTTTAATTTAGGAATATCTGAGTTATCTGATTGAAGCTGACCCCTCTGAGGCTCCTGCTAAATATTTCAGAGAAAGGAGCAAGGCATCTATCAGCAAGTGAGGAAGAAGTTCCTCGCTTGTCAGTGAAGTTTCTGTAAACCTTTTAATGAAAACCTTTGGTTTTGCAGCTGAATGATTACTTAGGTGGGGGCTGTAAATAACACAAGAGGTTCAAGAATATATTTATCCTACTGTTAGGATTCCCTGGTGCTCTCCACTTTCTCTCTTGCTTGGTCCTGCTGTACTCTGCTGTCATCTGGAACACAAACTGATGGTAATTGGCCTTTTAATAACACCGGCACATTGTCCAGCATGACCAAGAGCCAGGGCTGATTTAGGCTTTATTATCATGCAGTCTTCCAGAAAATTAATTGCTATCTCTGTAAGTGACAGCCTGGACTCTTTAAGAAGAGCAGCTCCTCCTGGTTTAAATAGTAAACTTATTGAAGGAATGATGGCCTTTTTTTTTTTTTTTTTTCTTTGCTTATTCAAGATTTAATTTGCACTTAGGAAGATTAATGTAAATAAGAGTT
Organism: Serilophus lunatus; assembly: GCA_013399895.1. Lineage (NCBI taxonomy): Eukaryota > Metazoa > Chordata > Aves > Passeriformes > Eurylaimidae > Serilophus > Serilophus lunatus. The sequence continues at coordinate 687,877 of VXBA01005352.1, forward strand.
TAACTGCAGAGGCTGAAACTTGGGTTTTGATACCAGTTTTCTGTCCTTCCTTCTGTCTATCCATCCATTCATTCTCTCCATCCACGAGTCTCCTACTGACAGCAGGACTCCAGGGAGCAAACAGAAGGGTTCACTCCAACTCCTGCCATTTTTTGGCCACCACCAATCCTGTGCAGTTTCAGAGGAGCTCCCCCCCAGCAGGCAGCTCCTGCATGTAGGTTTTGCACTGGGCAGTGTGTTAAATGCATGTAAAATGCCTTTTTCAAATGTGCTGCAGAGTAAATGTTTTTTCCTGCTCATTTGCTGCTGGGCTAATGTTGTGAAGCAGCAGAATAGGCCATTTGCAATTGAAATGCTGAGCAGCCAAGCACAAGTATGTTCCCATCTAATGTGGGCTGCAGGGCCTGAGGATTGGCAGCTGGCACTTGAGGTATAGCCCTTAAAGCTTATTAAATTTAAGTCTTTGGAGTTTTAAAATATTTCCAACAGCGTCATATTTACAGGCACTCATGCTGACCAGTTGATCTGCTGGGATTAATTGGCATGTCTTTGTGGGGTCTTAAATTTTGAGCCAAGCTGAAATGCCATGTTCACAAAGTCTTCTCAAAGGATCTTTGCAATCACAGAATCACAGAAAAGTTTGGGTTGGAAGAGACCTTAAAGCTCATCTTCTACCACCCTCCTATCATGGACAGGGATGCCACTTACTAGATCAGGTTGCTCAGATCCCCATCCAAGAAATCCAGTAAATAAACCAAACTTGTTACAAATTCCTATTATTGACTTCTGTTGTACAGCCCATCAAAAGAGGGAAGGACCAGGTCAGGCCATTTCCATTGACTGTGAATCCAAGAACTTTACACTTCCAACACAAATCTACAACTTCAGGTTCAAGTTAATGAGAACTAAACTTTGCACTGACAAATCCTAATGGAACAAAATGTGAGAAAAAAGATGGTGAAGAAGCAATTTCTTTGCAGATAAGTGCCCACAGCACCAGACTGCCAGAGGAAAAGCACTGTGCCAATAACCCACTTTCTGAAAGACTTTCTTAACTTTAAATGAGTCCCAGTTGGAGATCCATCCGAGCCCGAGAGCTTCACGAGGTATGGTGTATTGGTGTCTCTCCTTGGATGACACAGTCGTGCACTGAGAGCTGCCAGTGAGCCTCCTTGATGGTGGTGCTCCAGAATATTTGGCCCATTTCTTACCATGACAGGACCATAGATCTTAAAGTTTGAGCTACATTTTCTTTTTCTTGGTGATGCAATATAACAATGTCCTTAATCTACTTAAAAGGACCTCCCTGCATTCTCTGAACTTCCAACCCTTATGTTTTGGGAGCTCATCAGCTTTTTAAGAACCACAGTGACACTTTGCCTCCTTCCTCAGCAAAGGGAAGTTATTTATTTTTCTTGTTCTACTCTGCTGTGGCCCAGGAAGAGGAAACTCTCTGGGCTCTTACAAGGTTTACAAGGGGTTGGAGAAGCACTGTGGTTTGGAGAAGCGATGGGTCAATTCAGCAGCCCCATATGAAGTTGTTCATGGAGGGGACAGTGCTGAGATTTATTGTCCTGTGCAAACTGCTTGGCAGGAGCTCTACTTCTCCCCCACAGGGATGGTGGGAGGTGCATCGTCTTCCTCTCCACAGAGTTGCTGGCGAAGCCGTGAAATTAATGTGGCCATATGGAAGTAGGCTGTAGATCTTGACTGCCTAACACACTCCAGTTTCCAAAATCATGCTCCCGACACAACGCATCCATGGGCTGCTCCAAACCCAAGGCTCATGGCAAAAAGACAGTTTTGCTCCTCTGCATCAGCCAAGGTACTCTTAGGTGTGAAAGATAAAAGGTCTCGAGCAGTTTGTAACTGCTAATGTTCTGGCCCTGAAATAATCATGGAAGACATTTTATTTTCTGTTTATTCATCCTGCCTTGAAGTGAATCAACTTCTGAGCTCGCACCATGTGACGGTGGCAGTGGCGCATGTGTTTTCTGTGCCAGGAGAGTATCCAGGCAACTAGACCAGATATCAAAATGTTGTCAGATTTTTCCCACTCTGTATTTTGTCTGTCTTACAGCCCTGATTACCACTGAATTTAGGACCCGTTGATCTCTAACAAATGAATCTTACAGCTGCCATTTGCAGAGAAATGCTTCCATTCAGCACACGGAAATCGGAGACACAGAGAGCCCTGTAGGAAAGTTGGTTGAAGCAGGGATTAAAGTGGGGTCTCCCAGGTCATCAACTAGCGCCAGAGACCCTTGTTTCAAGATGGGAACAGCTCTGAGTGTGATATGTTCAAGCCAAAAAACGAAAATTAACAAGGGTTTTTTTTACGGGACTGTAGGAGAACTTGGGCTGAAAGAGGCCTTAGGAACTTTTCCATCGAATCTCTTCTGCAAAGCAGGGCCAGCCCTTGGTTTAGATCAGGTTGCTCATCCAGTTTGATCTTGAAAACATCCATGGGCTAAGAGTGCACAACGGCAACCATCCTTGGAAGTATTCAAAAGTCATGTGGATGTGGCATTTGGGGACATGGGTTAATGCTGGGGGACAGTAGAACTCCATCTTAAGAGGGTTTTTCCAACTTAAGTAATGTTATGATTCTACTCTGAAGATGTCTCCCAGAAGTTCCTTAGACTATCCATAACTTCTCTGGACTTGTCACCCATTCCTGGGCAGGAAAACCAGATCAATTCACCTGTCATTGTAATTCCTCCCCTGTGAGTGAGACACAAAAGCCAAATCCTACGGCATTAACTTTTAGTGCTTATCATTTTTCTTCCTGCCTTTTGTTCAGCACTTCATTGTCAAGAGGAGAAATGAAGGAAGACAGGCATCATTTCTTGTATGACCAAACAGCCAGAACAACGATGGAATACCTGACTTTTTTTTCTCTAGTAGTTGGAAATGTGGAAGTCAGTCATGGACATTGTCATGGCAGAACAGTGGCTGGATACTGAACTAAATTAGACTTTAACTAAGTGTGGAATTTTGAAACCTGAGAATAATTTGTTGTGGTGCAGAGATTTACCATCCTATTAGGGAAAGAATACAATTTTTTTATATTTTAAGTTAAAAAAGTGATGGTGATGACCCAACAAGCTCAAAATTATTTGGGGTGGAGTCAGAAAAATCATATTAATTTTTAATTCCTTGTCACTTGCGTTTAATTTCTTTAGCAATGTTTAAATGTGCTTGTTCCAAAGCCTATGTCCTAGTTAAAAAGCCCAGTGCCCTGGAATAAGAGATGGAACACAAATGTCCTAAATGAAGACAAAAGAAAGAAATAAAGGGCCTGTTATATTTTCAGCATAATGCCCATGGATGAGGAAGCATCCCCCTCTTCCTTTTTGACCTATGGAGATCATTAATATGGACTGTTCCAGCACAATGAACTGGAAAGAATGGTAATATTTTTAATTTCCTCTCTTTGGGAGAAATAGATGCTTTACTACAGAGATGTTCAAATGGGTATGACACCAACTTCTGGCTGACATGGAATGTGCCTTTATTTTGGATAAAGAGTCTGATTACTTTGGGAAACAATATTCATGCTGCAAATTCTAATGAGTCTTCCAGAGACAACTCATGGAGGCTCTTCCTGACTTTTTTACCTGGAGTGAAAAACAACACAGAACTCTGATAGGCAGCTTGGCCACCCTTAGGAATAAAGTTGTTGATCTAACAAATCAATATTTCATAGCAAAATTATGATTTTGCAGTAAGTTACAGGTCTAATTCAGCCTTCAAGAGTTTGAGATGACAATTGCTCTGACTTGTCTTGTGCACTTTCTGCTGCTGCAGAGTAAAGACAAAGGGAAGGGGAGAAAAAAGATGAATTTGGGGGTTTTTTTTGTTACCAAACAGAAAATCCAGTTATGTGGCACTAGAAGAGCATGCACTTGTTAAAGGCTGTTCTGGAGCAAATGTGGGTTCCTCCCAAGGAAAAGATTTGGAAAAAATGGGCTTTATTTGGAGGAGGATGATTTAGCCTAGATATTAGGAAAGCTGTTTCACTCTAAGAGTCAGAGAAGTCTTTTCCAAGATCTTAATAAAAAAAAAAGCATCAATCCATCTGTGACCTCTTCAACAAGAGTTGTTTTGACTTGAATGGGGAACTTCCTACATCTAATGTGACTCACATCACACTTCATGCATGTCCTGGCTTTAGGGGATCGCTCTCCCAATTTTTTGTGATGGTACATGGGCTGGGAGGGTCCCAAGAGCCCTCGTTAGGTGGAAGGGATGAGTTAAATATCCACTGAGCCAATTTCTTTCCACGTTGGTGCAAGGGGAGACTGAGCAGCATCTGGGAAGCCCCTGGACATCCCTCCATCCCTCCATTCCTCCATCTCCCAGCCCTCAGAGCAGCACTGAACATTCCCCCTCGCTGCCCGGCCGGCACAAAGCTCGGGAGATGCAACACGCGCACGCAGGAGGGGGCACGGCTGCAGCATAAATGATCAAAGGGCAGAGCAGGCTGATGTGCATAAAGATGCTGTGATACAGCAGAGGAGATCCCCTCTAGCCCTCGCTGATGTTAATGCATATATTTACCTCCTGATTGACTTCATAATTAATTGACTAAGTGGAGCAGATCCTTCTCCCACCTCTCTGGCTCAGCAGCACAGCGATGGGTGTAAAACGGAGCCCCGCGAGGGGTGAACGAGGCCTTTTGTCTTCGTTTTCTCTGCAAGCACAGAGAAGCCATAAGGAGTCTGTAAAGATATAAATGGAGGAAAAAATGAATTCCCTTCAATCCCCAAACAGCACAGTATAGTAGGAGAATCAGCACAGAGGAGGGTTCAGGCAGTGTTAAAAAGAAGAGGGGTTTGTATTTTCGACTCTAAGGTGGATAGATTTTTGAAAAATACAGTAGAAAAGTAGGGGAAATTAATACTTCTATCCCAACCCGAAGAAGAAGAAGGAGCATTTGTTATGCAAATCTTTTCATTATTGCAAATCCCGAGTGCTGATAAGAGATAAGCGTTGTTCTAGCTTTATTTCAAGTAGCTCCTGCACAGACGCGGGGACGTGATTGTTGAATCGCTGCGAGAGAAAGAAACAAACACACACATTTCCCCCTGTACATTTATTTCTGTTACTGGAACACGAATTCTGGAGCCTGCCTGAAAAGGCATTTGGTCCATTGAGGCTTGTTCATTTTACTGCTTTGTTTTCTGCTAAGGTGACATCTGCTCCTGAATGACCTTCGCATCTTTTCTCTCCGCAGCCTGGCCCGGGTGGCCGTTCCTTTTATGCGCATACATTAATGTTCGGGTGAATCGCAGCTTCATGAGGTCTGTTCTTTATCCTTTCATTTTCCCTAATCCCAGAGTCTGCAGGGAACAAAGGGCTGGATCCTTGCGGTGTAAACGGCCAGACCCAACCGCAGGGATTTACATCCGCTACGGCGTGACACCAGTTATCTCCAAAACCCATTCCCCGCTTTACCATCCTCGCCATCAAATTCCTTGTCCTTGTTATAATTTATTGCTTTTTCCCTCTGCTTTTTGTCTGCTTAGGAGGCAGCTGTAAAATCTGTGTGTGGCAGCGACAGCTCCCATCCCAGGTACGCCAGTCCTGGTCGGACACGATCCCAGTGCTGGGGGTTGTTTATGAGCGAAAGGTTGATGCCACATGAATAACACGGGATTATACTTTCATCCCCATCACTGTGTTCCATATTTTTGTGACCCCAGCGCAGGTTCTCTCTGCATCCGCTGCTACTTTCCATGGAAATCAAAGAGGTTTGCTCAGCCCTGCATTTAGGCGAGGCTCAGCTCTCTGTCTGCCTCGCTATTAAATTACTTTTCCACGTGACAACGGAGCTTCCAAAGTTTGCAGCACATTTTCAGTCTCATATGCAGCTCTTTGAGCCATTTTCCCCCCTCTCCCATTGTTTTAACTGCTCTCTCCCCATCCAGCGGCTCGGCGTTGCAACAGGAATATTCCATTTGCCCCATCTCCCTTTGTCTGGCACCTTTGTTTTTTTTGCATCCCCACCAAATGAAATCAATTCTATAACTGATTCCTCTGCCCTGGCATGGGAATGACATGCCGACAGTTTCTGCTACAAATTCTCCTTGCTGTCCATAATAAGTTACTTAACCATTCCATTATTTCATGCCGGCTCCCGGTGGGTTTTAGCTGCACAAGGCATCTTTCTGATGAAATTGGCACCGGCTTTTAAAAAATCCAAGTCAATTATATCTCCTGAGCCTCGCTCAAGACTTTAAAAGAGGTTAGTTAGGCAGGAGCTCCATTTTGCACATCTGAGTGAAAAATGCACAGGCATTTTTCCCCCCCTCTCACATTGGTGGGGTTTTTTTGTGTAAAATTGTTTATCGTTAGGAGAGTCAGGAGCTCACGCCGGGAGGAAATTTGGCTGATATGTATGGCAAGGCTCCAATGGCTTTAATGAATGCAATGTTGATCACTTGAACAACAGGATCAGCAATATGGCACGGATGCGATAGCCCTTTTTTCCAGTCCTGGGTATAAAGTGCCAGATAACACCGCTGGGTCAGAGGGCAGCTCCCAACAGAGGGCGAGAGTCATGATCTAGGTGTCAGATCTGATTTCTTCTCCCACCTCCAATAGGAGTTGGAATTAGATGATCCTTAAGGTCCCTTCCAACCCAAACCATTCTCTGGCCTTCTCCTTAGCAAGACTATCCCTGGAGCTAATCCAATCCTTTCTCTATTCAGAGGGATATTGAAATCCATTATTACCTATCCTAGCAAGCTTTCTGGTAACAATTGGAAACAATCCCAATGAACTTTTCAAACACCAATTTCACTACATTTCCTCAATGTTCTCAAGCAAGTCTTACTTGATCTATTTTCTAAATGAACACTGAAATGTTCATTTAGGGGAAAAAAAATCGCTCCCTCACTTCTTTGAGGTCATCGTTATGCAAAAACCCACATGTGCACAACTTCCCACCTTTTTAAAAAATCAAACCTAAATTTGACTTGTTCTGAGTACCTAATGGGAGCTGCAATTTCTTGTTAATTATATAATTACTCCAGATTGTTATGTAGCACTGGCAATCAAACACTCGAAATACTTTTAGCTTGAAGAAAATAATTACGTAATTCCACTGAATCCGTGCAAGAGAAGCTGCATTAGTTGCTGCTCCCTTTTCCTTATGACTCCATGTCTGCATGGAAGATGCAATGGTGAATTCCTGAGCTGCTGCAGCACAGCAGAGCTCAGCCAACCCTGGCACATCACTTTATAGCACCTGAAGGCCAAGCTGGGTCTGATGCAAGGACTTAACATGAAAAAAATACCTCATTTATACAAACAGAGTGATATGGATGTGCATATATATATATACTATATATAATATTCTGGATTAAGGAGCCTTTTTCTTTTTAGAGGCTCACAGGGCAATGCCCAAAGAAAGAGCCCAGCATCGTAGTCCCCAGTTGACCTACCTCCCTGTCACACAGTCTGATGTGGTCCCAGTCCTGGGGACTTCCCAGTGGATCTTTTCATGGGAAGTGTTTGCCCAGACCCAGAACGGAGTGTGTTCCATGGCGTGTCATGTCCCACAGAGCTGCAGCAACAGCTCAAGCGTAGCCTGATTGCTATTCAGCACCTCCTTCTGCACACCTGAACCACAGCCCCCCAGCTATAGATGTCTGGCCAACACAGAAAGGAAAATTCCCTTGTCCCCAATACCTCAGGGTAATGTCCCTTGACACTGAATGCTTTTAATAAAGGTGACAGTTCTGTCTCTGGGATCTCCACAGTCCCTGCTCTCCACGGCAAGACACTCAAAAGATGCTTTATTCTTCAATCCTATCAATTCCTTTCTTTTCATTGCAACCTTCAAGGGGAATGAAGCTGTATGTGTTTGAGTAAGAGCTGTATGAGATTTCAACGTTTCATTAACTTCTTGGTTCAGACTCTAAGTAGCTTCTGAAGACAATTATCAGGTTTCTTATAAGGAGAAGGGGAAAGCAAACACAGGTTGAAAATAAAGAATAAACCAAGAAAAGTTAAACAACAGGCTGAATATTCAAATGAATGTAAAAAAGCTTGGTGCCTTTCAGTTGAGAAGGAATCATTAATGTCCACTGATTTTTATAAGAACCTCCCTGATGTATTGCTTATATGGAATTTATCATGATTCAAAGACCAGGATTTATAATGGATTTTGTTTCTATCTCTATTTATATCCCATGGTTCCGATGACTCTTCCTTCTTGCTTGATTTTGTTTTGGTTATTTGTTGTTGCAGTTTTCCTTTTTTTTTTTTCATTTTTTTTTTGTTAGACTGAGAGCAGATCCCCTAATTTCAGAATCACAGAACACTTGGATTTCACAGGAGGTTCTAGAGACCACCCCCTGCTACAGCAGGTTCACTAGAACAGGTTACACAGAATCACATCCAGGTGGATTTGTAGTATTTCCAGAGAAGACTCCATAAATTCCTTGGGCAGGCTGTTCCAGTGTGCTGTCACCTTCAAAGCAAAGTTTTTCCTCATATTCAGATGGAACTTCCTGTGTTTCAATCTGTGTCCATTGCCCTTTGTTCTGTCACTGGGTACCATGGAAAGGGGTCTGACTCCATTCTGTTGGCCCCATTCTATTGACGGCGTTATCCCTTAAGATATTTGTGTGCATTGATAAGATCCCCTGGCAGTCATCTCTTCTTGAGGATAAACAGGCCCAGCTCCCTCATACTTTCCTCCCAAATGAGATGATCCACAGAATCACGGAATCCTAGAATGGTTTGGGATGGAAGCTCATCCCATTCTACTCCCTGCCATGGGCAGGGACACCTCCCACTATCCCAGGTTGCTCCAAGCCCTGTCCAAGCTGGCCTTGGACACTTCCAGGGGTGAGGCAGCCACGGCTTCTCTGGGCAGCCTGTGCCACGGCCTCACCACCCTCACAGAGAACAATCTCTTCCCAATATCCCATCTAACTCTGCCCTTTGACAGTGTGAAGCCATTCCCTGTGTCCTGTCCCTCCATCCCTTGTCCAGAGTCCCTCTCCAGCTCTTCTGGAGCCCCTTTAGGCTCTGGAAGTAGCTCTGAGGACTCTCTGGATCCTTCTCTTCTCCAGCTGAACACCCCCAGCTCTCCCAGCCTGTTTCCAGAGCAGAGGGGCTCCAGCCCTTGGAGCATCTCCGTGGCCTCCTCTAGACTTGTTCCACATCTTTCTGATATTGGATTGCAGAGTTGGAGGCAGGATTCCAGCTGGAGTCTCACCTGAGGGGGTAGAGGGGCAGAATCCCCCCCTCCCCTGCTGCCCACGCTGTGGGATCAGCCCAGGACAGGGGGTGTTTCTGGGCTGTGAGTTCCCATCCTCTCTGAGATGGAACATCCGCTCCCTGGCGTCAGCGCTTCCTGCCCAGCCTGGGGCTCCAATTCCCTTCTGGAGACTTCCCTTTCATTGTTGCTGCTTTTGGAAAGGTCCCCCACCCCACAGAACAACATCGAAGGGATTCACCTTGGAATTCCATGCCACCTTGACTTTCCAGTCCCCCCTGTGCCTGTCGTTGCACTCGCTCCAGAAGCTCCACATCTGTTTTGTGTTGGGAAGCTCAGAACTGGGCACAGCATTCCAAATGTTGTTGAGCAGAGGCAGGAGCAGCTCCTTGACCTGCTGGCAATGCTCTTGGCTAATATATCCCAGGATCCCACTGGCCTCTTGGCCTCAGGGCACATGGCTGCTTCCTGGTTAATCCCTTATTCACTGACATTCTTGGAAGAAGGCAGGATGAGCTTGGAGACTCCCTGAGGCTACTTTGCTGCAGACACTTTGCCAGATCCCTTCCTCCCCATGCCAATGATGCTGTAAAACTTACTTTATATAGTTTTCTAGTGATTTTGTACTGCATTTAAGGCATTACCGCTCTCATGAGAGGAGAAGGCTCCAGTAAGACCTTCAAGCCCATGCCAGTGCCTAAAGGGGCTCCAAGAGAGCTGGAGAGGGACTTTGGACATGGGATGGAGGGACAGGACACAGAGAATGGACTCCCTCTCCCAGAGAGCAGGGCTAGATGGGATATTGGGAAGGAATTCTTCCCACTGAGGTGGTGAGGCCCTGGTACAAGTTTTCCAGAGAAGCTGTGGCTGCTCCATCCCTGGAAGTGGGGTGTTATCCCAGGAGCAACCTGGGATAATGGAAGGTATCCCTGCCCGTGGCATAAAGGGACCTGGTGGTGCTGGTTGATAGTTGGCTGAGCATGAGCCAGAGTGTGCCCAGGTGGCCAAGAAGGCCAATGGCATCCTGGCCTGGATCAGGAATAGTGTGACCAGCAGGAACAGGGAAGTGATTCTTCCTCTGTACTCAGCACTGGTGAGGCCACACTTTGAGTGCTGTGTCCACTTCAGGGGCCCTCAATTTAAGAAAGATGTTGAATGTGTCCAGAGAAGGGCAACGAGGATGGTGAGGGGTGTGGAGCACAAATCCTGCGAAGAGCAGCTGAGGGAGCTGGGGCTGTTTAGCCTGAAGAAGAGGAAGCTCAGGGGAGACCTTATTGCTCCCTACAACTCCCTGACTGGAGTGGTTGTAGTCAGGTGGGGGTTGGTCTCAGAATGAGAGGACACAGCCAGCGGAAGTTTAGGCTGGACATTAGACATTGGAATGGGCTGCCCAGGCAGGTGGTGGAGTCACCATCCCTAGAAGTGTTTAAAAAAAGACTGGATATGGCACTTAGTGCTATGGCTTAGTTGATGAGATGGTGTGTTAGGTAATAGATTGGACTTGATGATCTCAAAGGTCTTTTCCAGCCTAGTTAATCCTATGATTCTGTGATTCTGAAATAAGCCTTAAGGACCCCTCTCACCCAATCCATTTTAGGATTTTATATGAATTTACTGTGTTTCTCTTTTAGGAAATTAAAACTTAGACAATGCACTTCTGGGCCTGGAGACTGGGACACTGACCCAAACTTTGCAGGGAAAATCCCATCGCACCCTTGAAGTCTTGATGTGACACCCTCCCATATGTAATGTAGAGACCACAGAGAGGCTTTGAGCATGTAACTGAAGATCTTCATGCCCGTTACTGCACTGATGGGAATATTTGGCTTGGCTTCTCTCCACCAGACTTTCACTAGTCCCTGGATTATATATATGTGTACATATAGATGGATATATGTGTACACACCACTGTATTGTGTATGTAAATCTAAATACCTCTGATAATTTCAGGGCCCTGTCTTGCTGGATGGATGAAAATAAACCCCTTACTGAAGCAGATAGGGCTTTTACTTGCATGAAAACCAAGTTTAGCTCTCACTTTGCTAGAAAGCATTTCCATCTAACCCAGTGAGTACAAATCGACCTGGAAAAAATACCTCTGTCATAGAGATGATCTGAAATGATCTATTTTGACTTGAGAGAAAAAACCCTCATATATATATATATATATATGTAAAAAAACCTCTTTCATTTTCCTTTCCCCTCCTAAGATGGGGGCAGTCCTCTGTTTAGTCATTCCTGGAGCTGAAACCAGCATGGAATGCTAAATGGATTAATTAGTACTACATCACTCTAAATTTAGACAGCTTCCTTTCAGAATTAGATTTCTTCAGGTTTATGCCATTACATTTCTTAAATGTACATTCTCAATCACATTAGCAATTATGAATACATTACATTTATTTTATTTTTTGAAATACTTTACTCTTGTACCTTTAGGATATCAAATATACACAAGGTCCTACCCAGGCAGAAAGGTGAAGTCACTACCACTCATGATTTCATTGCAAATCTCATGATTTTAAAGATAATCCTGAGATTTTCTCACGGGAACTATCAGGTATCTCCTTGTATGAGGGAACCAACTTTCCTTTTTTATGCAAGCCTTTATCTCCTGGACTTGCAGCTGTCCTGCCCATGGAAGGGAAGTTGGAACTAGATGACCTTTTGGATCCCTTCCAATGTAAACCATTCTAGGATTCTAGGTGTCTTGAAAAACATAGAGCATCTGCAAAAAACACAAGGTGAATAAAAACATCTGACATTGAAGCAAAAGCTCTCATTAGTGAAGGTCATCACCTAATTCTGGGACTAATCTCATGACTTCCCATCATTGGAAGTTAACATTGCTGAAAGAGATAAAAATTGGTATAAAACCAAGCAATCCAACAAAAACTTCCAGAGGAAGGAGCAAGAACATCATTCTGGAGGCCAAAGGCACTTTAGGTCTGTACTGTGAGCTGTTGGAGTTTGAGATTTTGTCTAGAAAATGAACTTTTTCAGCAATGTTCAGCATCTGACTCTTCATGTGGAATCAGGTGTTGAAAGCATGAAAGGGTATATCCAGGATAAGTTCTTCCCACTTGAATCTCTGAATTTGTGGAGCTCTCCTGGCAGTTCTGGACATAGTGATTCCATGGATGTCAGTGGGCTGTTCTGCAGAAAATCTGGGGATTAAGAGACAGGACTAGATTGAAAACATGTGAAAATGTTGCAGGAAGTGAGGTTGGATAGCAAGAGATCAAAAATAAAAATGAGAGTATTTCCCATTCTCTGGCATTAGGAGAAGGGCAAAAGAAAACGAGGAGCTTAGTCCATGGAAAACCTGTGCAGTATTGTGGCAGACGGGGTGTGCAGCAATCAGGATGTGGGCTTAGAGCAGGAAGGGAGTTAAAAAAGGATTTCAGGGAAAAAAGAAAATCCCTGAAGAGGCTTAAGTCAGCTCTCCTGGGGTCCATGGTTCTAATCTTACTCGCTGCCTTGCTTCCTCCTCACCTGATCCTGAATCCACAACCCCATGGTCAGTACAGCCAAGGCTACTCCCAAATTTCCCATATCCATCAAGGCCTTCCCTGTGTTGGTAGGAGGTGGAGCAGCACATCATTCCTTCTGGGATCATCCACTCCCAGTGTCAGGAAGTTGTCACCAGTGATTTCCAGGAACTTCTGAGACTGTTCTTGGTTGTGCTGCTCCTCCAGCTGCTCTCAGGATAGTTCAAGTCCCTGACAAGAACCACAACCTGTGACTTTGAGGCTGCTTCAAGTTGCCTGTAGAAGGTCCCATCCACATCCAGCTCCTGCTCAGGCCCCATTCCCAGTCTGCCCTTTGATCCTGACCCAGCAATTCCCAACTCTCTTGCACTCGCCCCCAAGATAGAGCTCAATATGTTCCAAGTGTTGCCCCCCCGAGATCTACAGATCTCATCTCCCTGGACTTGTGTGAAGCCTTGGATATGGTTCACAACACATTCCTCCCTCTCCCTTAGGGCAGGCAGGGATGGTGGCATATTGACCTTATCCAAGGCTTCGTCCTGGAGGAGCCATGTCAGGGGCTGCAGTGGGCTGACTGGGGACAAGGTGGGGTCACTGGGAGCAGGTGGAACAGCCTGCTAAGCCCCAGGGTGGCAGGATGTTGCTCAGGGTGTGCTCAGGGATGCTTTCAGCATGGGGCCATGTCTGTCAGTCCTGAATGGACCCATCTGTCTTTGCTCCCTGTCTGTCAGTCCTGAATGGACCCATCTGTCTTTGCTCCCATGCCAAGGGGCTGCTTCCTGTGGGGAAGGGCACAGGGGAGCCACCCTCCATGAGTGCCTGAAGTGCTGGGAGTGACTCAGGCCTGGGGACGGCTTGTGCCCTTTGGGGCTCAGTGAATCCAAACTGCAGCTCAAGTGATGCTGTTGCATCTCTTTGGTGCCGTTTCCTGATGCCCCCTGCACTCCCTCCCCACTCCACACAGACACAGACAGTTTATGGACTAAAATCTTTTAACTGAAAACCAGAAGAAAACAGTCAAAAACATCTACTTCTACATCTTCACTACATCATAAACACCCTCGCCCCCAAATGCTCTGATCCCTCAACAGGCCTAATCCCATCCTCCTGCCCCAGCCCTGCCTGTGGGAGCCTTGCACTTGGTGCCAGTTCTTGGGCAAAGTCCTTCTTCCACTTCTTCCCTTGTTTTTCCAGCCTGATGCCATGTGGGGACATGCTGCCCTGGGGTGGTGGCAGGTCTGTCCCTGAATCCTGCTGTGCCTCCTGAGGTTTCATGCTGGTGATGTTGCAGCGCTGCCTGCTCAGGATGGCTTTGGAAGTCTTGGGGACACTGTGGTCAGTGGGAGAGAGAGGTGACCTTGTGCTGGGAGCTAGTGCCGCTGGTGCCTCCATAGTCCATGGACAAGGGGATGCTGCTGGGATCATCTTTGCTGATCCTCACAGTCCCCAAGGAATAATCCAAGTGCCTCGGAGTCTCTTTCTGCAGCACCTTCTCACACAGCACAGTGTAACTGGCTGGAGCCACCATAGGGTCCCTGATGACTTGGAAATGGAGTGTGGCAGAGTGGCTGCGAGTGCTGTGACTGGGTAGGAGGATGTCAACCCTTAGGAGGGTGTCCTCATCCATGGGGACATCACTGCTCGGTGAGATGTCACTGCTAACAAGGTGAGCACTGCCTAGTGGGGTGTCGTCCTCCATGAGGACATCACTGGCCACAGAGATGTCACTGCCTGGGTGAGCATCTTTATCCATGGGGACATCACTGGCCATGGAGATGTGACAGCCTGGGGGTTTGTCCTCATCCATGGGTACATCACTGCCCAGATTGATGTCACCACCTGGAGTGGTATCCAGATCCATGGGGCTATTGCTGTCTGGGGGGCTGTCACTGCCCAGGGGTGCCCCCAGGGCGTTGGCTGTACTGGCCATACTGTGCTGAGTGTCCTGCACTGGTGGCACTGGGGCCACTGCTCTCCCCTGATGGCTGTAGGGCTGTGGTTGCCCCCGAGGGGCTCAGTGGTCTCCCCAGGGGTTCCTGCAGCCCCGGGGCACTCCCAGGGCTGTTCCTGGTGGAGGAGCAATGGTGTGGCCTCTTGCCAAGGTGGCTGGTGGAGGCAGGTCAGACAGTGTCCATGGGGAGTGGGAGTCATGGGGTTTGGAGCAGTCACTGGCAGGAGCCATTTGCACACCTGCACAGGTGAGAGGGAGCTGTGGGGCCTCAGAGCCAGCGAGAGTCTCCTGGAGCACCCACTGAGCTGGCTCCAAACACAGTAATCCCCCCTTGTTGTGCACCAGGGGAGTGGGAGCTCATGTCACAGATCATCCCTGCGGGGTGAGCTGCTATGCCAGAGGCATAGGGTGGAACTGAGGAATTTGATATGGGAGAGGTGGCCTCAAGATCCTGTAAAATTAACTCTGAAAGAGCTTTTCTGGGCAGATGTGGCCCAGGCAGCAATAGTTCTGCTTGTCATGCCATGCTGAGCCCACATACCCCAGCTGTCAGGGGGACAGGGGTGCTAGGGGTGCTGGAGGAGCCAGGGAAGGCCTGGAGTGGCTGGAGGAGCTGGGAATGGTGAGAAGCCAGGGCAGATGGGGCTGCCATACCTGGCAGGGAAGCACAGGGAGCAGGGAGGGGCTGCTGCTCCTGCCCAGGCTGCTGGCAGAGGGTGGCTGATCCTGTGAGAAAGAGCAAACTCTGGAGGTCACATCTCAGTCTGGGGGGGGGTTGAGGGATCTGGGGAGGAGGAGGGAAAGGTGCAGGGGAGGAAGGCTTGTGAATGTCCCCATGGTGTGTCCCTGGGCTGCAGGATCAGTGTCAGTCCTCATCTATGGTGCAGGAGGTTTTGGGGGAGATCAATGGCTGCAGGAGCTGGGCCACAGATGAGCTCCAGTCATCACAGCAGTACCACAGAGCTGACAGGACCATGGTCAGTCAGCTTCGAGGGGTGGTCAGTTCTGTTGGCTGGATGCAGGTCTGGATGCTTCTCTTGGAGTGTCTCCAGAGATGGAACGTTAGGGGTCCTCTTGCTCTGTCACACACAGAGGAATGCTGGGGCCGTGTTCTGCCCCACCCCCAACAGCTTTGCCAGCTCTTTGTGGGGAGATAAAGGATTAAAGAGTCAGAACTACAAAATATCCTGAGTTGGAGGGGACCCACATGGATTACTGAGTCCAACTCCTGTCCCTGCACAGGACACCCCAACAATACCATCATGCCCCTGAGAGTGTTGCCCATTTGTTCCTTGAGCTCTGGCAGCCTTGGGGCCATGACCACTGCGCTGGGAAGCCTGTTCAGTGCCCAGCCACCCTCTGGGCTAAGAATCTTTTCCCAATATCCAACCTAACCCTCCCCTGGCACAGCTCCAGCCGTTCCCTCAGTTCCTGTCAATGGTCACACAGAGCAGAGACCAGTGCTGGCCCCTCCACTGCAGGGGGGTGGAACACTAAGGTTCTTTCCAACCCAACCTATTCTGAGATTCTGTGATTTTGGGAGAGATGCAGAAGCTCTTGCTCAGCTTTATCTCATCCAATGTATGGACTCAACAATGTGTGATGGGTGGGATCACTGCAGACACATCTTAATAGTGTCCGTCAGCAGGCAGTGAGTGCCAGAAAGGAATGTTGTTCTTTGAGTAAACACAATGTCCTTGGACTACAGCAAAGCATTTAAATTAGCCCCATCTAACACCACAATGTCAGTGAAATCTCCTTTAATGGATTCAGCCCAGGAAGAACTCACAGAGGAGAAGTGCTGTCAAAAGGAGGGATGTTTATGAAAGTTTGACGTAGATCAAAACAAGGTCTGACACCCTTCCACATTTTTCTTAGTCACTGGGAAATAAATTTAGAAGCACTGCTGATGAATGGCCCAGGTATCCCTTAGATTTACAGCAGCCCCAGTGAGGAAGGGACAGCTGGTTTTACTGCATCCTAATCCAAAATTAAATGTATTAAGGACAACCTCCCCCCNTGACTTGCTCTTAGAAATCTGTGGCTCTGGAGAAGTGTTTGAGGTTTAAGAGATGGTCAGAGTCATGGGCTGTTGTGGGACACACCACTGTAATAAATCACAAATGTGATGTTTGCAGGCACACAAAAGGAAGCTGTGAAAGGGTCAGCTTCCCCCAGTCCCTCTGTGTGGAGGAAACCTGGACATTCGGGAGAGCCAGAGGTTTTCCTTGCTATGGCTGCATCCCTGCTAGATTGCAGTGCTCAGTTTTGAGTGTATGGAATGATCAGGACCTTTTTTTCGCTACCATTTCAAGGGCACGACACAGATGGATTGCAAATTTGGGGTCATGTGAGGCTTCAGGAAATCAATGTTTTCACTTTCTAAACAAAACACAGCATGTTAATGATCTTGGGGTGTATTTTTCATGCATTTCTCCATGGCACATCCCAATGTTCCCATGCCACAAACTCAGTACCTCCAGTGTTCCTGTATTCATTTCTCTCCCCTGGAAAGAAATGGAGATATGGAGATACAGGAGCGGTCCCAGCTGAACAGGATGTCAGAAGTCCTTCCCTGAGCTGGTCTTCACTTGAAACGCCTTGAGGGTGAAAAAAGAGGCACCTTTGTCCAGGGAAACTGTGGATTTTGGGAACAGGACAGACTTACAACTCCTCAGTATCCAGCAATCCTATGTCTTCATTTTTGTGAGAGGGGAGACATGAGCCTGCTGCAGTCAGGAAGACGAGAGAGAGAGGGACAAAAACAAGAATCACAAAGGAATATGGATAGAACTCAGGGATATAAGGGTTGCATTAGATGTGTCATTCCTAAATCTGGTTTATCAGAGTTGTGTCCAGGTTGCTGTACAACTTTGAAGGTTGCTAATGGTTAGAGATGATCAAATGAGTCATATTTGCATCCCCAAATATTCTATACCAGTGTGTTAAACAGCACAAGGAGTTGTTATTAGGCATCAAATCTGTCACGACTCGGGTTTTAGGTTTCCTCCATCAATCTCATTTCAAAGGTTCAATCTGCTAGGAAAGTTTTAGCAGGTCAGGACCAGCAGAAAACAAAGAATTGGAGGACTGGTTTTATTTCATTAATTCTGGGAATTGGTTTCACTGGCAGGATCCTGGATACCAGGGATTTATGTCCTCCTTTCTCTGAAGAGTTTGAGCCCTATCTTTCTGCAAAGCTCTTTGGCTGTGATCCCAGGATGGGGTGCAGATATATTATCTTCCTTCACTGGAAGCTTTTCAGCTTTATTTGGCATTTAAATATTAAATTAGAGGAAACATGACCCTTTAGCTGAAAGGGGAAGGCCCAGGCTTTACCTTGTGGTGCTGTGCAGTGTTAAATGGTCAGAGTGTTCCCTGGCTTAGTTTTGGTCTGTGCCAACTAACATTGACCCAAAAAATCCACAGGCACAGCCAAGGGCATAACATGAACCAGGGGTCATTCCCAGTGAATGGTGTGGACATGGTCACCCTTGATTTGGGACGGGGAGCTCAGTTGTGCCACTTGGCCTCAGGGCAAAGAGCCATTCCCTCGCCATCGCTCAACCCAACTCTGTTTGGTTGAAGGAAGGCGAGGGATTAACTGATGGAGCAAGGTCTGGGTCACAGGGCTCTCCCAGCAGCTCCAGGAACATATGGCATATGGAGACCCATCTCAACAGCTTCAGCAGGAGGAGGTAAAAGCATTCCCTCCCTCAGAGGAAGAAATGGGAGGACAAACCAGCTCCACGCTGGAAAGGTCTTACCTGTCCATCCCACAAATGCTCTGATGAGTGGATGTGTTGGAACAGCACTTGCTGATTTTGGAAAAAAAGCCACATTTTTTTTCATGAAAGCAGACTCAAGTACCTTGACTTTGAAACCTACAAGGGAGAAGGTCCTTATATATTATATGGACAAACAAGTGGCTTTTTGATGCCACAGAAAAGCTGCAGAGGCTTGTGCTGCCCATCCCAGCTCTGTCTCAGTGCAAGGCTCTCAGGAGACAGCACACTGAGGTGCTGAGACAGCTCTTGCTCATGGCTCTGTGGTCCAGAGACATGCCAAATCTCCTTCAAAAACGTAGTCCTGATCCTAGAAAATTTAGTCACAGGTCTGTGGTTAAAGGAGGTTGTGGCCTGGCAAGGAAATGAGTTCTGTGTGTGTGTGTCCCAGTCATATTTTCAAGTATCTTTTGTCATAAAGATGTATACAGAAATAGAGAAAGATGTGAGTACATGTATTATTTACACAAATATTTACACGTCTTTTTATTTGACTGTAGGTAAATACATCTATATAAACTCATTTTCACCCCAAAAACCATTGAAACATTAAAGTCTGTTCACAATAAAGAGCAAATAGGGAATCTGTTCACAATAAAGAGCAAATAGGGAAAAGTGTCTTTTTCAAAGGATGCACTAAACTTGAGGATGCAGCAACTTCACTGTGGCTTCACTTGACTCATACCCACCTTGTGACTAGAGGTGGAAATGGAGCCCAACACCCTCCCAGAAGTGTGTGTGTCACATGTTAAACACACCCACAACACCCTATTTTTTCCAGTCTTGCACTTGCTGTTTTATATCCCGTATTTAGGGGTGTCTTTCTGGTCAACCTTAGCAAGGGCTGAAACCTTGTCTGCCACCTGTGACTTAATTTTCTGCCTCTTTCTTACATCAGTAAGTGAATCTTTGATGTTCTCTCTTCTGCAGCTTTATCTTTGGCTGGATTGTACTACCTTGGGAACACGACTGTCTTGGAATAGAACAGCATTGATGCAGGGACTGTCAGTCAGGGAGAAGTCAATCTTGTTCTTCTTTAATCATGTGGGCTTTCCCCTTTCCAATTCTTGGTGACTTTCCTCCTACAGGAAATGAGTAGGATCTTCTGGCTCTGACTATTATAACATTTTACCACATGTGTTCTCTTTTGTTCCTAATTTCTCTTCAAAAGTGACTGCCTAGATTCCTTTTCCCATGTTAACGCTGATGAAAAAAATAGATTTTTATTTCTCCTTCAGCAGCTTGTGACAGATCTTGAAACCTGTACTCATTGTGCAGTTACCCATTGTAGTGGGTATCTTTACTATTTCAGGCACTAATTAATTTTATTTATCCTCTCAACATTTCTTGCCTTTGCCAGAGGAAAAGTACTGTGTGTCTGTCCCCACTTCAAGTGGTGTTCACAGAGTCTCAGAGTGTTTTGGGTTGGAAGGGACCTTAAAGATCATCTCATTCCATCCCCCTGCCATGGGCAGGGACACCTTCCACTATCCCAGGTTGCTCTAAGCCCCATCCAACCTGGCCTTGAACACTTCCAGGGATGGACCTGCCACAGCTGCTCTGGGCATTCTTCTGGGCGAGTGAATTGGGATTCACTCAAGAGAACACTGGAGAAGCACCCCCTCAAGGTTTCACTCCAAGATTTTCTGCCCTCCCTGGTGCCTCTGTGGCATTAACTAGGAACTCACCCTCAGATGAGGGCACAGAATCATGGAATCATTAAGGTTAGAAAATACCTCCAGTGTCATTGAGTCCATCCTGTGCCCAATTCCCACCTCGTCCCCCAGCCCAGAGCACTGAGTGCCACACCCAGTCATTCCTTGGACACCTCCAGGGATGGGGACTCCAAACCTCCCTGGGCAGCCCCTTCTAGTGCTTGACCATCCTTCCATTGAAAAAATTCTTCCTGATGTCCAACCTGAACCTCCCCTGGCTCCATTTGAGGCTCTCTCCTCTCATCCTGTCTCTTACCGTAACACGGCAGCAAACATTATCTGTAATGCTTTGCATGGTTGCATGGTTTGAGGAGCTCATCATCTTGCAACTGCTGCTAAGTGCACGTCCCAGAGTCATAATCAAGGTAGAATTTTGCTTTTAATTACACCCTTTGTGACACACTGGAATCAGCAGTGTCGCATGGCCACGCTGAAATGCTCAAAAGAGGAAACTGGGAAAAGGTAAGTGAAAGGAATTTGGTAAAACTCTCCTGCTGTGCTGGAGGTTCATAAATTGAGTCTGGTTTTAAGTAACTTTGGCTGAGGGGAAAATTTGGACTTTTTGCTCTCTTTTCTTGTCTTTTCTAATTAATTTTTTATCTTTTTGCTCCATAGGACATGCTGGTTTAAAAAAAAAAGACAGAATGTCAAAACTACTAAAAGCTAACTTTGAAAACCCAAGTAATAATTCATTTAAAATCAGCATCAAACCTGTGCCTTTCCCTACTGTTCTCCATAAACTCCTCCAAAAATCAGGTGTCTCAACAAGAGCAGTTAATTATACAGACATAATGTGGAGCAAGACATTTATAAAATCCCCCAATGACTGATTGAATGATCAGAGCATCACACAGCATTTGTAATTAAATGGAGAAATATTCTGGATTTCTGGTTGTGCATTGCACAGGGGGTAGCAATTTTATAGGGTCATTGAATAAAACTGTCGAGAAAGGAAAGAGACACCCCCAGAAGACCAGGTCATAGGAAAACACACTGTGATCCCAGGATAATACAAACTTGCACTGATTCATAATCAGTATCAGGTGAATTAAGTAGTTCTACACTTTCCTGTTTCTCAATAAGACAACTGCATATTGTCAAACAACTGCTCAGCTAAATCAAAGATAAAAACATTGAGTAATTATTTTGATCCACAAGAAACTTGGATTAGAGTAAAGCCATAAAATAAAGGAGTTGTCCCACTTGAAAAGAATTGGTTTTTTGCATGCAGAAATGTGGCTTTTCCTTTGAAAAACATGTGGTCTGGGTAATATCTGAGCAAATATTCATGCCCCTTTCTTGTTTGTTTGGTGGAGGATCCCACATATTCTCCACACTTGGTCTATGATTCCCATGTTAATGTCAACACATATAAAAAAATGACACTGAAAATCTGAGAAAACTTCTGGGAGTTAAGAAAGACCTTCCTTGTTTCCACAGGCTTGCAGAGAAGTTGAAAAGCTTTCATAGTATCCAATGGAGACACACAATTTATATTCAGAACAGGCTTCAGAAGTGACAGTAAGATTTTTCATCGGAGATTTCCTCAATTAACCCCAAGACATGCAAATTGGCATTTTTACTAATATTCTCCAAGGTCTCAAGCTTGTGATGAGCAGAGCAGTGTCTCTCATTAGCACACCTGTACAAGCTCTGCAGGAAGCACATGCATCTCCCAGAATTGCAATGTTTTCCCACTCCATTCCCAAGTCAGCAGCTCCACTCTCACAGGACGGAGAAGACGATGCCCAGACCCCACCAGAGCCTTGAGCTGGTCCAGAATGTGCAGGGTTCCAAAGAGTAGGACTGAGAAAAGATTTAAATCCCCCAAGCATGAGCAAATACGTATATACATGATAAAAAATTATAAAATAATACAAAAGATATAATATATAACATAAATTATATAATGTCATAGAGTCATAGAACCACAGAATGGTTTGGGTTGGAAGGGACCTTAAAGACCACCTTGTTTCACTCCCTGCCATGGGCAGGGACACCTTCCACTATCCCCCAGGTTGCTCCAAGCCTGATCCAACCTGGCCTTGGACACTTCCAGGGATGGGGCAGCCACAGCTTCTCTGGGCAACCTGTGCCAGGGCCTCAACATCCTGATAGGAAAGAATTTCTTCCTAACATACAATGAATTTCCTACAATATACGATAAACAACATTTAACATAGGATAATATAAAAATTCAATAAATAAAATGTAATAACTTACAAAAATTTTCTATAAAACTATATTTGCAGGGTTTATCTTGATCCAGTTTTGTGGTCTGGCTCAACCCATGGCCATCCAACCATTTGGAGTGGTATAAAGGGAGGAATGATTTGGTAATTATTATGGGGATTATAGTGATTTAAAGTGTCCTTTGCAGGGCCGATCTACTCAACATCTTTCTTGGGTCTGATTCCTACTGATTTGAGACAAAAGGATTTCTGTGTTCTCCCACTGCGCAAACACTAGAAGGGACCTTAAAGATTTATCACTTTCCACCCCCTGGCCTGGGCAGAGACACCTTCCACTAGATCAGGTTGCTCAGAGCTCAGTTTTAAGGGTCATTAAATGAAGTGTATCAGAAACAGAAGCTCTCACTCTCCAGGAAATGTCCTTTTCCTGACAAGAGTCCAAACTCCAGCTCCCAGCAGTGGAGTTGTCCTGACCTTCAGCTCATCCCTCCTGGAATACAAGTGTCCCAGTGTGAATGTAAAGGATGGTGGTAGTCTGGAAACTGAATCCTGGCCAAGAATTGTGTCTTGTGAAGTGAAGGTTACGATGGAAGGTGAGAAAGACACAGCCAGAAGCACTGAAGATCATTTTGGGCAAGAGCCAAGAATAGGACAACAACAGAGCTGCTACTCAAGGGCTTGGCCCAAGGTAGTGCCACTGCCTGAGGTGTCATAGAGGAGACAGAGATGTTGTGGGTGTATGAGATGCAATGAAAAAGGGAAAAGTCATGTACACTGGATAAATATACAATGGATGCTGAGGGTAAGTGTTTAGATACCTGTGAATAAATGTATGTACTCACTAGAGAAGGAGTTCCTTGTGCAGCCCAGGATCATCATGCATCATACCAAAGAGATACTCTTTAGGAGAAGCCATAATGTGCTGAGCTTCAGCACAGTCATAGGAACAAGCAAGCCAAAAATATCACCAGCACAGCCTTGGATTTGAAAAGGAGCCTCATGAAAAATGAGGCGACTTGTTAAAAGGAAATTAATCCGAGCCACGGCTGGGTGAAATGTTTGCAAGCAGCACATATTGTTTAAAGACACCATATTAGGAGCTCAGAGAAGATACTTAGAGTGTATCAAAAAAGTCTTTAAAAAGACCAGAAGAAAGCTAGTGTAATTAAAGATCAGAGCGAAGGAGGCTATTACAAGTAAGAAGACTTCGTGTTCAAACATGGAAAAAAGAGAGAGCATACATTCTATTAAAAGGTAGACTAAAAGATTTGAAGAACTGCTTTCTAAAAGAATGAACAAATTACCAATCCTTTTCCAAACACGAGTGGATTAGGAAGCCTGCCAGGCAGTGTGGAGGGCCAAAAGAGGAGCAGGGTGTAAAATGAGTAACTTCTGATTCACAGGCCATAGTCTATGGATTGAGGAACACCAGAGGAAGTTGAATTTGAAATGTCTGTGCGGAGGAAATGGCTTGTATTTATAAAGAGGACAGAAATGTCAAGTGCATGATGTTGGGGAAGAGTCCATGCGGGTTTTGGAGGCTGAAGTCTCAACAAAACTGCAAGAGCTGTTCACCAGCACCAAATACATTAATGTGGTTAGGAGTATATGTGATCTTTCAAAAGTCCTTATCAAAAAGCTAAGAAAAACAAGCTGCCATGGACATGAGATGGTATAAGAAGTAGTCCATGTACTGGCACAGGTTGCCCAGAGAAGCTGTGGCTGCCTCATCCCTGGAAATGTTCAACACCTTTTTGGATGGGGCTTGGAGCAACCTGGGATGGTGGAAAGGTGTCCCTGCCCATGGCAGAGGGTGGAACAAGATAATCTCTAAGGTTCTTTCCAACCCAAACCATTTATAATTCTAAGATTGTTTTGCTTATCTGTAGATCACGGTGCCTCTACACCTTGAAAAATGCAGGGAGGGAGGGAGGGATGTCTGCAGACTGACAACCACTGTAAGGAGACGCGCAGAAAGTGATTATAATTCCAAAGTATAGGATCCAGGGTCCAAGGAAACATCTGAGCTACAGGTCCACCACAAGCCAAGAGCAGGTTCTGGGGAAGCACCACAGTACACTTGTCTGAATCTCCAATTTTTCTACGAGTGTTTGAGAGTGGCTTCATCAGAAAGAGGAAACTCCTCAGCGGAGTCTGTGCCATCCTGCCAAGGCTGGATTCAAGTTCCAGTGAGCCTGGGGTGAGGCTGCAGAAGACCCAGATACAAAAATCCTTTGCCAGGCTTGACTCAGCCTCTGAATAAACTGGAATATAAGGGAAAGAGCAAGATCAATCCTTCCTCCAGCCTCAGATGCCACTTGGATGCGTTAGCACACATCTCATCTGCTGACATGTTTCTGTAAAAGCCTCCAAGATGGAAGCTCAAGGTGGATAAAGGGAAAAGCTGCTGCCAGTGCTCCTGTGCCTTGGAGCTCTGAAACATTCTCCCTTCCCCTTCTGCTTTTTTAATGAGCAGAGAACTCTGAAATGTTTTCATCTGGAGGGTTGGGAAGGGCAGGAGGAGGAGGAGAAATGGTGGGTTTTCAAGGGTGGTTATTCTCTCTAGTGACAAGCTGTATTTGTCTTTGGGGAAAGGTGACTATTGAGTACCTTTGTGACATCAAGATTGATCTTGGGATGTTTAGAATGATAGGAAAAATGCATTTCCCATTGACTTCTCTGGGAGCAGCTTGCACAGTTCTGCAAGCAGATGGCATGATGTATATTAAATTATCACTTATGTCGGGGGGCTTATTTTAAGGATGGAAGTGTCGTCTCTTGGTATTTGTGCCAGAACTGCTCATCCCCAAATCAGGAGTTTTGTATCCTTCCTTCAAAAATATTTGAAGGAACATGCCCTTCCCAAAGAGAGGTAAAAACTGTGTCATCTTGTTCTTCTTTTGCATCTTTTAATGAAAAGGAAAAGCAATTTTAAAAATCCTCCTTATGAAAGAAGAGTCCAAACTGGTGTTAACTGAACTAAAGGCAAATGTCCCCCAGACTTCAGTGTAAATCTCCTCCACTTGGGTGAAGGTCTACACCAAGGAACAGTGACAACACGAATAAGTAGTGCAAACAAGACTGGTAAAGCCCAAGAAGTCTAAAGCAAATGCTGAGTCATCAATAATACTTATAACCTCCCACACTCAGAATAGAAGATGCCAATGGACTGCAATTACTGAGATATTACAAATGTTGAATGTTTAATGACACCAGTGTAGGACACTTTGTTGTCTAAGGACATCGCTGCTGAAAGTCACAACCTTTGTTTGATCAATGTCCATTGGTTTTAAGTTATGCTTTGTCTACTCTGTGCATAAAAAATACTGCTATTGGCTGCCAAAAAAGTTATGCTTGTTTTTTCAGCTCTTCATATCCCATTTTTCCCTGTTCTACTCCTCTCCCTAATCTGGTTTTATGATAGACCACTCTTCTGTGATGCTTGCAACCTTCTTACACTCATTTTGGTGCCTTATACCATGCAATTGTCAAAACCCTCTTCTGTGGATGATCCGCACTTTAAATCCTCTTCGGGCCACTCTTCCTAAATCAGCCTCATAGCTCCACTCCATCACCATGAAAAACCAAATTCAATAAACAACACCTGCCCTGGGCTCATTATGGCCTTCACAGAATCACAGTAGTTTGGGTTGGAAGTTGCTCTTTAAAGGTCATCTACTCCAACCTCCTGCCACAGGCAGGGACACCTTCCAGTAGACCAAGTTGCTCAGAGCCCCACTTGTTCTGTCTCATCTGGAATGTCAGTTCCTGGGGGGCACAGGAGGTAACAAAGTCCCACTGGTTTCCCTGGGACTAAAATATCTACATACCAATTTCATCCCTGATGATTGGAAGTGTCCAAGGGCAGGTTGGACAGGGCTTGGAGCAACCTGGGGTGGTGGAAGGAGTCCTTACCCATGGCAGGAGGGTGAAACTGGGTGGTGTTTCAGGTCCCCTTCCAACTTAAAGTATTCTGGGATTCCATGATCTGGACCTGTGCCTTCCTGTACAACATCCTGCACAGCAATTCCAATAAAATATGGAAACACGTGTCAGAACATCCTGTGGATGATTAAAGGTAATTTAATGGGCAGTCAGATATATTTCACATATGCTGTTAATTTATTTTCCTCCAAACAGAATATTACCTGGCATTTAATTTCCGTCAAGGATCCAGATGCTGTCAGGAAATGTCCTGATATTTTTGTTTAAAGCCAAGAAGCATTTCAGGTGTCTCTTAATCCACTTTATTACGATTGTTCCAATGAAACTACCTCAAATACTCAACCTTGCCATTTACATCAGCACCTGAGTGCATTTTGCCAAGCAGTGACGGGCTGTGCTGCAGATCCATCCCCAGAAGAGCTTTTCTGTGTTGCTATTCGAGACTCACTGTTATTGCTGGATGCCGCAGCAAGAACAAGATATCTCTGGTCAAAGCCCTAAAAATTTCTTACCGCCTTTATTTTTACACGTTGTCTTATGCAGGAAGATGAGGAAACAGCTGATGTTTCATAAAGATCATCTTCCTGGAGAACAGTAAAAGCCCCGTTAGCCGGATCTGCTGTTGCAGTGGAGGAAGGAGCCCACGAGAGGGCTCAGGGAAGCAGCCCTGGACCAGCATCCCGGGGAAGACGCCGGGCAGGGAAAAGCAGGGCCTTAAGGGAAAGCTCATCTCTTCAATCACATTCACCTTAAAACATCTCATCTGGGGCAAGCCAATAAACAAGCAGCGCAAACAACATCAGCTTTTATTACCACGGGTAGTATCATGCATGTATTTTTAATCTTTTGCCTGTGTATTTCTTACAAACTTTATTAATACCAGGGAATGCTGCTGCAGGGAATATACGAGGGCACTTAGAGCTGATGGAGCTCCCTCTCGGTTTTATGGTGCTGGCACAGCGGGCTCTGCTGAGCTCCACATGAGCACATTTATAAAAAGCTTATTACAGCACATAGCACAAGAGTTGGTTTTTTTTCTTCTTCTCCTTTTTTTTTTTTTTTTTTTTTTCCCGAACTGGGAAACCAGCACCATTAAATCTGATTATTTCCTTTAGTAGGGCAGCGTAAACAACTCTGTCATTTGTTTTTATAAAGTCATCAGTGCTGCTGCATCCAAAGCAGCACTGACTGGCGAGGCCAAGGCACTGCAATGCATGTAAAACCACCAGCAGAGCATGGTTATGGTGTATAATTTTTCACCAAAACCCATAACTGACCCCATTAGCTTTTTTTAAATAATTTTTTATTATGGGAGACTATAAAGAAAACCCAGTTATACACTCTCTCCTTGTATTTTCTAGCTAAATCCCTCCAGTAT
Organism: Serilophus lunatus; assembly: GCA_013399895.1. Taxonomy (NCBI): domain Eukaryota; kingdom Metazoa; phylum Chordata; class Aves; order Passeriformes; family Eurylaimidae; genus Serilophus; species Serilophus lunatus. Next base: position 715,569 of record VXBA01005352.1, read on the forward strand.
CTCCAGCAGAGCAGTTGCCTCAATGAAATATTCCCCCAAAGTAACAGCTTACGTGTTTTCATGCTTATTTCTTCAGTAATGATAATTTAAATAAATAAAAGTCATTAATTACTTTAGCCACTTGTTTGGATTTATGTGAATGGACTTTCAGTGATTTGCAAGAACTCAAAAAAAGACAAAAATTTTAGCAAATAGGAATTTGGGGGCCAAGGATTCTTAGTAAAGAGAGGGAATAAATATTGAGACTATGAGATAAGGAAAATCTGGAGTGGGGAATGTAAAATACTTCTTTGGATAGGGAATATGAAAGATATTGTGATAAGGAAACAATTTAGTTTGGAATCTTTAGTCAAAATGTAGCATGAAAAACATTTTTATGGAGTTGAAATTTACTTTAAAATTCTTCTTCTTCCTAGGTAAATAAAAGAAAAACAAGTTCATAAAGTCAGTCCTACAAAACCAGAGTTCAGGCTGATAAATGCTCAGAAATCCCCAAATGAACTGAAGAGAAAAAACATTTATTGAGAAATTTCTTACAAAAATGACAGTTTTACCAACAGAAAGGCTGTGTCAGGATGGCCTCCAAGTAGTGAAATCTGTATTAAAATTTCAGATTTTAGGCAAGAACGATGCTAATGGTCATCTAACCTGATGTATGCAGCACTGGCCACTTGATGGGCCCAAGAATTTGCCCTTTCATGGAGTCGAACCTACAGAGAGTATTTTGTACCACAGTGGGAAGTGTTGATTTAAAAACCCCAGGGCTGAGCCTCAGCTGCTGGGAACTTCTCTTATTTCCAGGAAATGTATGAAGTTGTGATCTACAGATATGCAAAGCAATCCTAGAACTATAAGTGGTATTGATTGGAAAGAACCTTTGGGTATCTCCAGTCAATTCACAGAATCCCAGAATGGATTGAGTTGAAAGGGACTTTAAAGACCATCTTGCTCCACACTCCTGCCATGGGCAGAGACACCTTCCACTGTCCCAGGTTGCTCCAAACCCTGTCCAACCTGGCCTCGGGCACTTCCAGGGATGGGGCAGCCACAACCTGGGCTTGTGTGAGCACATGGAGACTGGTGATAAGACTGGACCTTGAACTCCAGTGAAGGAAAGAGAGAACCTAAGGCTTTGCCTGCAGTCCTTGCCTTGCTGCATTAGCACTTTCCCCTCCCCAATAATTGCTACAGTGCAATGGAAAAATAAAGGCCCTGTGTGAAGAGGCTCCTTGTATCCTGCATTTTCGCCTTCTCCCTGGCACGCAGGGTAGACTCTGTTCTATTTAATTGCCCATTGTTTTTGACATCCCTCTGTAAATCCCAAAGCACTGCATTATTCTGAGGTTCAGTGCTGATGGCTCCTCGACGTCAGTTCCATTTTTAGTATAATTTATGTAGCTTAATCTGTACCTCAATGCTCATCTAGATCCCAAATGGAAGGCGGATGAATGACTGATTAATCTTCCCGCCTCTCTCTAGAAATTGCCTCATATCGTTCCCTTTACTGTTTCAGCCTCTCTGCTGCTCTTCCGGGGGAACAGACACAGCTGCTGATACAGGAATCCAGGTCTCTTGTTTCTAAAAAGAATTGTGGTGTCTCCAATTCCCTTGATTGAAAACTCTTAGAAACAGTTCATGGCCTTTTTGCTAAAATTGGGGAACCGGTGGGTTTGTCCGGATGAAAATTTGGGCTTTTTCAACGATCCTGTTACCTGACCAGTCACAGAATGGGACTGCAATGAGGCAATTGTCATGAGGTTGGTGTGCTAAGAGTGATGTTATGTCAACATCAGTCCTGAGTTCCATTAGGACCTAAGAGAATGGCTGGAGCTGTGCCAGGGGAGGGTTATGCTGGATATTAGGAAAAGGATCTTCCCCAGAGGGTGGTCGGGCACTGAACAGACTCCTCAGGGAATGGGCACTTCCCAAGGCTGCCAGAACTCAAGGAGTGTTTGGACAACACTCTCAGGGACATGGTGGATTTGGGGTGTCCCGTGCAGTTCCAGGGGTTGGACTTGATGATCTTGATGGGTCCCTTTCAACTTGGGAAATTCTGCTCATTATTCAACATTTTTATCAATTATGGAGAAGAACATGGACAATGATTTTTAACTGCTGCAGGAGAAAAAGAAAGAAAGACAAGGACCTGGAACAAGTCTGTACTAGTGATTTAAATGGTGCCAAGGACTGGGCACAGAATTGCCTGTAGATCTGCCACAATAACCTATATATTTCTATCCAATGGTAACAAATTCCTTGGGAGTCCTTGAAAGTCAAAGCAATGAACCTCTGAGGCTGGAAGGTCCAACGCTGCCCTTGCACAGATGAATGTAAACCCAAGAAACCAGATTGCATTGGCATCTGCTTGGTCTACACAGCACCAGAATTCTATATTTCCTATTCACATCTTCATCAAAGCAGGAAAAAAAATAATCAGGAAATACGTCACAGGAAAACCTGGAGAGGGTCCAGAGATGTGCAATGACTCAAGAGAATTAGAAAACATACTTGACTGCGATGAACTCCCAGAGTCCTGTTTATCTTGTTTTGAGGGATAACTGCAGCCTCCAGCAGTAAGTCTGGATAACAAAACCTGGATAAAAGCAATCTCTTCATTCTAGGGAAGATAAGCTAAGCTGTGATGGGTGGGAGCTGAAGCCAAACTAAAAATAAGGTGCATATTTTTAACAATAATCAAGCACTGAATAATCCACTAAAGCCTGTGGAGGATCTTCTTCCACTGCATGTTTTCAGATAAAAAAGAGATTGAATTTCCAGGAGATGCACAGTGCGGCACAAACCTGCCTTCTCAACCCATGGATTGCCACGGAGATGGTCACACAGGGCTTTTAGCAGTTTCAAGATACAGCAGATATTGTTACATGGGAAAAAACACATCCATTCCAAACCACAAATTAGGAAATGTAACTCTGAGGGATTACATACAGGAATTGTCAGGTCCTGGAAAAAAATTGTGCTTATTTTAAGCAAGCTCCTAGGACTGGAGGAGTAGGAATTTATGCAAAGCCCTGGCTGTAAGGAGACAGGTAAACCCACATCCCTTTTTTTTCCTGCTCTCTCTGTCTCCTCTGTTTTCCCATCTTCATGCTGGTTTCCCAAAGATTTTTAGCATATGCCACAAAATTGCTGTGCTGGGAATACTGTGATAATTACATGGGAAGGCAAGCACTGCGTAGGTGCCTTAAGCCAGGCTTTTTTCCTGATATACTTCTTCTTTCAGTCAATATGTTGGTACAAAGGAAGTCTATGTTTAAGTGTGAAGCCTAATATACTATAAATTAAAAATAATCATGTTTTACTGCTTGCTTGGACAAGTAAATCTGTATCAAGAAAACTTTACATAAACTTAGGGAATAATTTTCAGAATCTCCCACCCAGACCTCACCCTTTGGAACGGGAGGAGTGAATATCCAACACCTTACTGAAATACAAGCAGGATTTATCTAATTTAAACAGTATTCTGTTTCCATGGAGCCCACAAGCACTAAACTCTTGTGAAAATCAGTTTTTATTTGTTAAGTGGCAAGATGGCTTATTACTATTTAATACTTTGGTTTCAGTTCTGAGGCAGGAACAGAATGTGTGAAGTGCCACACAGACAGGGAATGCCAGGCTGTTTCCTGCCCCTAATAGCTGGGATTTTACTGCATCAGCAGCCCCCACTGTCACTGCTCTACCCACTGCTTTGGACTCCAAACTCCCTGCTCTGTGTTTTCAACCTCACACACGAAGCTGAAGCGATGAGTGACCAAGCACTTTTTCCAAGAAGAATTAATGTACTGGAAAGGACGCCTGTGATTTAAGAGGTAAACACACAAGGACGGCAAGAGGAGGATCACTGGGATCATTTGAGGCAAGGCTGGGTTTTCAGCAGCTGGAGTTTCAGACTCTGGGGTGTCTCAGCCACTTCATCTGCGAGGCTGAGCAGCCAAACATGAGGCTGTTTTTCTGCCCCTCACCTCTGACTGACCTCAGTTCATGCAGGGGAGAAAGCAATGGAATCATAACCACTCACAAAGAGGCAGAGAGGATGCTCTCAGGAAAAAAATTCAGGCTTACAGGTAGAACCTCTCAGGGGAACATTCCACTGCCATCCATCGTGACATTAACCAGTGCATTTTGTAGAGCCACGTTGTTGGCAGATATATGTGGTCAAAGTGAAGAGATGGTCAGTATTAAAAGCAGTGGATGTCCTTCATTTTTAGTGGTTTCTAACAAAAAAGACAGTATGACCCTAAATGAGAGACCAGCTAATTAGGTGAGTACGCTTTAAACAAAATTCACACTTTGCGTTTCTGGTTCTTACTAACTCGTACTGTCGAAATAGCACAGCTATTTCCTCTCAGGTTCCCAACTGAATTTTTAATTTTGAAGAAAGCCTGACTCCTAAAAGATGAATTTCCTGCCTCTCTAGGAGCATCCGGGAATTCTCACTATTGCCATAAATACCCAACACCGTTATAAATGTGAATTTAATTCTGGACCTCAAGTGTGTTGTAGCTGTATAAACCCCAGCTTGGTTAGGAGCTGACAGGAGCTGCATCCATCACAGACCTTTTCTTGAGAGAATCATCTGACTTTCCTCTCAAATTAAGTATTTGTTGTTTTGTCATCTTCCCTCAATTCAGCCAACGACCCAACTTTTTCAAAACCCTCCAGATGAATTTTGCAACCAATTTCTATCCTGTCCTTTGTATAGTCCATGGGATGGGGGTTGGGATGGAACCCAAACCACTCCATGATTGTACGAATATGTTGCATTAACCTCCAAAACACAGTGGATATTTTTCACAATTACTTACACTCTGTTGACTTTTTCTCTATATATTTTTATTGCAAAGGTGGAGACACTTCTCCCTGGAGGTTTATGTTACTTTTATGTTACATCTTCGTGCAAAAAGTAATCTGCAGGTCTGGGATAATACAGTACATCGCCTAAACATAACACAGGACCAGAAAAGTCATGGGGGAAAAAAAAAATAAAATTATTGAGGGTTGGAACGAGATGAGCTTTGAGGTCCCTACCAATCCAAACCACCCCAGGGTTCTTTGATTTTATTGTACAATAAAGCCCATTACTGCATGGGGAGTCTGTGTAGCGTGTTTTCTCAAATACATTTGCAAAATCCCTCCTAAAACATTTGCAAAATCCCTCCTAAAACCGGGAGCATGGGCAAGCCAGAGGGGAGGATATGACACCGACGAGAACACGAGGTGGACGGGACACGAAACCCCCCGTGAGGGGGCACGCACACAAAAATCTCTCCCGAGCCTGAACACGTGAAAAAAAAAATAAAAAAAATAAATTGGAAAGGACGGTGCGAGCGGGCTCCAGAGCCAGGAGCGGGTGTTCGGCAGGACCATGGAAAGCGGTATTTTGGGATAAAGCGTCACACAGGACACGGACAGGAGGAGGCGGCGCCCGTGAGGGCGATGGAGGAGCTGAGGCGGGGG
>VXBA01005352.1:721150-732133 GCA_013399895.1 Serilophus lunatus
CCCCCGGGGCCCCCCCTCGGCGGGCGATGCCTCCGCACCGCCCCCTCCCCCCCCTCCTCCCCGTCCGCGCCCTCCGCGGCTCCGCCTTCGCCATGGGCGACTCGGCCTCCCGCCTGCCGCGGGAGGGGGAAGCGCTGCCCGGCAGGACCCAGCGCATGGCGGTGCCAGGTAAGGACGAAACCCGCTCCCCGCTCCTCCTCCTCNGGGGGAGAGGCCGGGTGTTAAAAATGTTCTTTGGGCGAAAAAAAAAAGGCGTTTTTGGTGCGGTTCCTCCGCGCGCGGTGACGGTCCCCGTGTAAAGGGATAGGAGGGGATGGGTTGCTGGAGCACAGCGAGAGCAGCCTCGTGTTTGCTCGCGGCTGCCCCGCCCCTGGAAGTGTCCCGGGAAAGGTTGGACGCGGCTTGGAGCAGTTTGGGGTAGTGGGAGCTGGCCCTGCCCGTGGCAGAGGGTTGGGGCAAAATGATCTTTGAAGTCCCAGCCCAAACCATTCTGTTTGCAATGTGATTTTTTTTAAGTTCTTAATTCTTCCTGTGATTTTCCTGAGTGAATGTGTGTTGTCAGGTAAGTGAAGTAACAACCCAGAATTAAGCGATTTTGCCTTCCGAGGAGCTGAAAATGTTCCAAGACGAGTCTCATCACCATTGTGTAGGAATTCAAGTGGCACTGAGGTGCTCTAACAGGGATTTGAGAGTTCTCCTGCGAGGTTTATTTACATGTATCTTTGCTCCTAACAAAGTGTGTGAACTTAGGGGGAAAAAAAGGAAATACTGGAACACCTAAGGAAGGTATGTGTTGATGCAAAAATAATAAATGGATGAGATGGCATAAGCCCAGTTCGAGAGCACAGTAAAACCTTGCATTTTATACGTATTTGGTGAAAATCTGAATGTCATAAAGAGAGCAGGAAGAATGTTTAACGTGAGGTGGAGAAAATAGACTCAAAGGAAGGGTGCAGAGTGGGATTTATGTGAGTACAGCAGTGAATTACAGAGTGTCCAAGAGTGTCCAGGGATGCCAGCAGGAGTGTCCAGAGATGCCACCAAGAATATCCAGGGATGCCACCAAGAATGTCCTGGGATGCCACCAAGAGCAGCACATTGTCTGGACTGAAGTGGCACCTTCGTGTTGCTTGTTGATAAAACCCTGGGCAGCAGACACACTAAGCCCATTTTATGCTCAGTGACTCCACAAATAACAAGAATTTTTTGTGCTGCTGTACAAAAAAAAATCCTCCTAAGGCCAAATACAAAATCTTCTGGATGTTTTTCTATGTCTAAATGGAATATTATGTGTTTGGTAACTGCATGGGATCTGTGAAAGTTAAAATGAGGTGTGAACTACCTTCAGAAAAGAATGGCAGGTTGAATGTTAGGTTGATGACCAACTCAACCACTGACCTGTCAGAGATCTCTCATTTTACTCATGTCTCCTGTGAACAGAGAACCAAAACTGGAGCTGCTATTCCAGTGAATTCTGCATTCCAGTGCAGCCTAGAGGACAGGCTTTTCACCTTCTTCTGCTTCCCACACTCCTGGGGATTCCGTCCAGCACTGAATTTGCTTTATTTGCAATGAGAGCACATTGGCAGCTCCTGTTTCACCTGGCACCCAGCAGAACCTCAGCTCCTTCCCAGCAGCTCTGAGATCACCTTGCACTTCTTGTTGACCTCCCTGGGGCTAGTGCAGAACTGGAGTTTTTCAAGGTCTCCTCGGCTCAGCCTCTGCTGTTTGTCCTGTCTGCTCTCCCTGTTTAACGTTGCCCTCAGACTTGCTGAGCGTGTTTTCTGTCACATCATTGCTGTAACTGTTTCAGATATTGAGTGGTACTGGCCCAGCACCAGCCCCCGGGGTGTCGTGGTGCTCACCAGACACCAGGATATCGATCCCTGCCTTTGGAGGCCGATTTTACTGCCCTTTTTCTGACGTGTCTCGTGCCTCGTCAGGCTGTTCTTCCAGCCAGAAGTTTGTCAGCTTCCTCGTGCAGCTGCTGCAGGAGGGGGTGTCACAACCCTGCTGAAGTCAACGCGTGTCGCAGCCACTGCTCGGCCTTTGGGAAATAATTCCCGAGAGGATGATCTTTCCTGGGGCTGAGCCAAAGCTGAGCATCCCACAGCACCTCGATCCTTTTTCTGCCTTCCTTAAATGTGGCTTTTATTGTAGCCTGTTATCATCAGAGATCTCCCCCAAAAAACCATGTTTTTTCTAGATATCATCTTTTCCAGATGTGTCACAGTGTTCTGATGGCCTCACCAGCAAACTTACCTCTGGAAAAACTCCATGTAGCTCCTTGGATTTGAACCCATTTAGCTTCCATTACCCATTTTTCCTCACGTTGTTTGCTGCTTTTCTTTCTGACTGTGCTGGTGCTCGAGAGGTTTTAGAGCAGTCCTTGTTTGTGATGACTTAGGTAAAAGAGGTTTTGAGTACTTTAGTCTTTTCTGTTCCTACTTCTAGGCTGTGTTCTGTATTCAGCAGTGCCCTTAGGTTTTCTCTCTGCTTTTTACTCCTCTCATTTTTGTGGAATTGTTTTTTATTGCCATTCATGTTTAAACTCCAGTTTTGGCCTTACTGATTTTGTGCCCAGGCAAGGCTTTTTTATGCCTCTTGTTCCTCCTTTTTGCATTTTAGTCCATTGAGCAGCTCTGTGTTTCTGTGTGATGAAATTCCCGATTTTTCTACAGGATATTTTGTTCCTTAGATCTCTTAGAAAGATTTTGTCAAAATTCAGACCCCCCTGAAGGGCCTTTCTGTCTCTGGCAGCTTCCTGGGGGCTCCTACTGAGCAGTTCATTCCTTCCCTTGGGGCAGTGGAGGGGCAGCTCCAGTCTCTGCTCTCTGTGACCTGGGACAGGACCTGAGGGAAGGGCTGGAGCTGTGCCAGGGAAGGTTTGGGGTGGATTTTAGGGAAAGGTCCTTCCCCCAGAGGGTGGTTGGGCACTGAACAGGCTCCCCAGGGAATGGGCACTTCCCAAGGCTGCCAGAGCTCAGGGAGTGTTTGGACAATTCAGAGACAGGGTGGAATTGTTGGGGTGTCCCGTGCAGGGCCAGGAGTTGGACTCAATCCTTGTGGAGATTCCATGATTCTGTGATAATTCCTAAATAAACCAGAGTCTGAACTGTGGAATCCCAAACGCTGAATCTCCTGTTTATCTTCCCAGCCTTTGGATCCTGCTCTCCACTGTCTTGTGGTCACTGCCATGCCTTCAGTTCCCTCTGGAGCCCTGTGCTGTCAGGGAGTGCCTTTCAGTGGAGTGCAGCTCCCCATCCTGCTGTTCTGTCTTACTCATTTTCCCTGGAGCTCCTTCCCTGGTGCTGCAGTGCCAGGGCAGAGCTCTCAGAGGGGGCTGCTGACATTCCTGAGATCCCCGTGGAGGAGAACCAGGCTCTTCCCACAGCCTGAGACCACTCTCAGGAGGTGACCCTGGAGGGACACTGAAGTTCTGAGGGAGTTAGAGCTGCCTGGGTTATTACTAATTTAGGAGCTAAGAAAGTCCAGCAGTTAAACCTGTGTATTACATGGATTTCTGATTATGTGTTTATTGCTTACACTATTTAATGAAGTTTTTTATTTTATTTTGGTGATAGTAGCACTAGTCAAGGAATCCTATTAATGTGAAGGTTGAATAACATTATTTTTATATATATACAAACATACATATCTATATTTATAAATATGTATACACACACTTTTTCCTGCTGGATATCCTCAGATAGCAGAGTATAGTAAATTAAAAGAATACTTTTCTACTGGTCCCAGTGAGTAGTGTCAGAAAATATCTTCTTACACAGCTGTAGTGGGTTGACTTTTTGGAGTACAACTCATGGGGAGAAAGCCTTATGATTGTTTAAACTCATTTAGCCTCTTAGCTTTGTATCTAAAGATTAATAGAGCAATAATTAGAAATGTGAAGGAGGTCACAGTGAACTTTAGTCTGACCTTCTGTATGAAAAAGCACAACGTCTCTGTGAATTAATTCTTGCTTGAATCAGATCACGCTCTTTAAAGAAAATATTGATTAAAAATGTCACTTCACAGAGGACCCACAGCAAAATTTCATAGATTGTTCCAATGTTTCATAACACTCTGCATTTAAAAGGTGCCTATTTTGAATCACTTTGTTATGTTTCAAGTTCCAGCTGTTGCAGCTCGGGACAGTTTTCTTTGTGAAGATGAACACTTTGGTTTTATGTGTTTGCTGGCTCATGAAATACATTGCAATCAGAATTCTGGTTATCCTGTTTTTTAAATAAGTTAAGACTTAGACATAAAGCAAAGGGAGTTCTCAGTGTCAGCAGAAGACATGTTTTTCCATAATTTGTTAATTCTTGTTTCTTTCCCTTAAAATCTAATTGATCACTTAATATCTTCCTGAAGTTTTGAGTATCAGAAATATCCACCAGGTTTTCCCGGGGGTAATATCAGCTGCAGTGTTGCTGCTACCCAGTGTTTTCCTGTTTGTGTAGCTAAGGATAACTAAGATTTTGAGTTAAAGTGGAGTTGTGTTTGAGTGAGCCACTGATACAGAGTCTGAGTCTGTTTTGAACTTTGAATCAACCTGCATTTGCTTGGACTATTTGATTTAATTCCAAGTCTGTAAGTTTTTCATTAAATTCATACACCAGTGAATTCCAGTTCTCTGTGGAATTAGTGCTTCCCATGACACTCAGAACTCAAGGAAAAGCTGCAGTGGGCTGTGACTCTGGAAATCCTCTTGGCTGGAGCCTTGGGGGTTGCAGCTTTTCTAGGATACTCCAGCAGTTAGAGAATTCCCTCAGGATCCTGCTGATTCTCCTCTGTTTGGAGGCTGAAATGACACCCTAAGCATCAAAACAACCCCTCCAAAGGATATCCAGGGTGAGGGGATTTCCTTCAGGGATTGAAGGGGGCTGGAGCCACACCCTGAGCTCTGATTTCTTTCTGCCTGTTGGAAGGATGGGGTTTTCCATCTCACAGGATGTTCCACCTGGCTGGAATGTACTGAGGTCTTTCAGTTTTCTCCAGGCTGAGTGGAGGCACAACAGTTTTTTTCTGAAGCTCCTAAGGGATGTGGTGGAGTTTGACATCAGGGATCACTTGTTCTTCCTTGAGAGGCATTTCTTGACTTTGAATTAGTGCAGAACATAAACAGGTGTTTTAGGGGAACTGCTTTTCTCTTCCAGTTCTGTCCCTGCCTGCTGAAAGAGTGCTTGGCTTGCCTTTCTCAAGAGACAAAATCCAGTGGTTTGGATTGGAAGGGACCTTAAACTCATCTCCTTCCACCCCCTGCCATGGGCAGGGACACCTCCCACTATCCCAGGTTGCCCCAACCTGGCCTTGGACACTTCCAGGGATGGGACAACAACAGCTTCTCCGGGAAATCCATTCCAGCCCCTCATCATCCTCAAAGGGAAATATTTCTTCCCAAGATCCCATCTCTCCCTGCCCTCTGGCAGTGGGAGGCTATTCCCTGTGTCCTGTCCCTCCATCCCTTGTCCCAAGTCCCTCTCCCTGTTTTTCCTGGAGCCCCTATAGGCTCTGGAAAGGGCTCCATGCTCTCCCTGGATCCTTCTCTTCTCCAGGTGAACACCCCCAGCTCTCCCAGCCTGGTTCCAGAGCAGAGGGGCTGCAGCCCTTGGAGCATCTCCGTGGCCTCCTCTGGACTCTCTCCAGCAGCTCCATGTCCTCACAGACTGATTCCACCCCTGTTCACTGTTTATACCTGAAGGATGCTACACCTGATGTTCTTCCAGGGAGATTATTTCACAAGTGGTTTAAAAATGAGATTAGATTAGGTACCATGAGCCCTCTTAGGACTCATTTAGTTGATTTCTAATGTATAATTTAACTGGAAATCTTTTGAAATGGAATAGTTTCCAGCCACAATGAAGCAGAAATAACCCTTTCAGTTGTTTTGCTTCTGTACCAGTTTGTTTTAGTTGAATTTCTGTTCATTTTAGTCTTGCTTTACCATTCTTAAAACACTGAACAGGAATTATTGTGGTCAGACCTGTGGTCTGGTACTTCCATCAAGTCCAACTGTCAAACTCAGCACCACCACCATGTTCCCCACTGGGACCATGTCCTCCAAAGAAGGAATAAAATGGAAAATGTTAGTATTTATTTCCTTTAAGGATTAAAAAAAGTCTGTAATCGTGGGCAAATTCAGACATCAATTTAATATCACTGTATTTTAGCTCTAAAATAGAGATTCTCAAGTGAGTTTCTACCTCAGGGCAAAACCTCCGAGGAAACACAGTTTCTCTTAAGTTTTAGGAGGATTAGTTTCTCAAGTTTTCCACCACTTTATTTACCTGAGACAGTGTTTTACATAACTAATTAACTAGTTACCCATTTATATCGAGTTTATATAAAATATGAGCCAAAAGAAGTGAGATTAGACTTCCACTGAAGTGCAGTTCAGGAGTATTTTGGGTAACGATGTCATGTCTGGTTTAGCATTTCTGAATTGCAATTTACCTTTCTAATTCAGAAGAGTTAATTACTTACTTCTTCATTCTAAGAGACAAGCTTTGCCTCAAATACACTCAAGCCATCAATTTCCATAAATTATTACATTTCATTACAATTTTCTTGTGTGTGCCAAGACTGGAAGCAGAGAAGCACCTCACCCCAATTGTTTATTCCCTGAAAGAATTTGTGGTTACAGAATCCTCCATCCAAGGTGAATTTCCCTGGAAATCCTGCCTGTAGTTATGACATGACTTCTTCTCTTTCTCTCTTTTTTTGCTCTCTGTCAGGTAATTCTGTTTACACATTAAACACCTCTTTTTCAAGCCAAATGTACAACTGTAAATATTGATCTGTCATTGGAATACCAGGATTTACTTTTAACCCCCCATTAAATTTACATTTGGGAAGGTGCTGCAAGGAGAAGTAAAGGTTGAGTCAATATGAAAGGATTTTTTTTGTGTTGTTTGCATGTGCTTTTTTGCTCTTGAGGCAGATGGAAAACAACAACCAAGAGGAAGTTAAGCACACATGATGTTTGAGAGATTAAAAAAACCACAGGAAATATGTTTACAGAGCTGCACATCCAAATGCCGCTCCCAAGGTAACACCACCCCGATGGAGAAACCCTGCACTGCTTTATCCCCTCTCCCTGCATCCCAATGAAAAGAGTGGTGTCATTCCTCACTAAAACCCTCCAAAAATTAAAAAAAAAAGGTGGAAATTTTCCCTAGTTTGAGTCCCTGGAGTTCCTGGTGGGCTGCTTAGCATGCGGAGGAAGCTCTTCCTGGGGCTTCTCCTGGCAACAGCTCGGGTTGCTGGGAGACAGAATTGCCTAAATGGGGAGAAACTTTCCCCAACTGGCAGCCTGTGAATGCAAATAAGGCTTGGGGGGAGACTCCTCTTGCTGATACCATAATTTCCCTCTCCAAAAGGAAAACTGAAGCCAGAGGATCTTTATTCAGAGGATGATGTGGATGCTGCTCTGAGGAATCGTTCAAAGCTGAGCAATAAAAGTGGATAATTATTCCTGGTGAAAGGTGGTTGTGGTTAGTGGATTCAGTAGTTGCTTGTTGCTGCTGTTTTGAAAAGGGATGTCAAGTCTGAATTTGCCAGGTTTGGGGGTGTTAAACCAGCCTGTCAGTTCTGAGAATTAAACACGAGGTTACATTTACTCAGGTTGTTTTGTTTTAACTAGAGAACATTGGATGGGATTCTGTGTGAGCCGTGGGACACATTGGACTTGTTTGGCTCATTGTGTCCATGTGTTTTTAGAGCAGGAATGACACTGACTGGACTTTTCGGTGATGTTGTGCCCTGGATTCTCTGTAACACTCATGAGGTGATTGTACCTCACAGGCAGAGACATGGGATTAGTTTCTACTGCTTCTCCAAGGAGGAGAGTCTGGGGCAAACTCCTTCTTCTGGTTTGATGTTGCAGCAGGAGCAGAAATGGGGGTGGAGCATTGGAAGGGACTGGACATGGTGCAGAATTGCTGCTGCAGCAATTGAACTTGCAGGTAAAACGCAGAATTGGGCTTTTATAGGTAAAACAGGCACTGGTGTGTTTGGTTCATCACGTGGTGAATGTCAAAAGACTTTTAAAGCAGGTGAGAGTGGCCCCAAAATGCCTTTTTCTTCCCAGTGGCTGCAGGAGGGTTCAAGGCCCAGTGACCAGCTGGGATGGAGGAACCTGTGGAACCACTTGAAGGGAGGATGATGAGTCCTGGCTTTGCTGTCTCAGGCAGCCAAAGGGTCATAATTGGTTTGGGTTGGAGGGGATCATAAAGCTCATCCCTTTCCACCCCCTGCCCTGGGCAGAGAGACCTCCCACTATCCCAGGTGGCTCCAACCTGGCCTTGGACACTTCCAGGGGTGGGGCAGCCACAGCTTCTCCGGGAAACTCTGCCAAGGCCTCCTCACCCTCCCAGCCAGGAGTTCCTTCCCAAGATCCCATCTCTCCCTGGCCTCTGGAAGTGGGAAACCATTCCCTGTGCCCTGGCCCTCCATCCCTTGGCCCAAGTCCCTCTCTCTGTTTTTCCTGGAGCCCCTTTAGGTTCTGGAAGGGGCTCTGAGGTCTCCCTGGATCCTTCTCCAGGTGAACACCCCCAGCTCTTCCAGCCTTTTCCTAAGGGAGAGATGTCCTTGCTCTCTGACATTTTTGTGTCCTTGGCCAGATATTGCACAACCTTCCCTTGTTTTTTCAGACCCTGGTTAAGCCGTCGATCAACGTGTCTGTCCCAGTTTTCCTTTTGGAATAGTTTTCCAGGAGTCACCTGCTGTGGCCAGTTGTAGTGTTCTTTGAGTTCTGCCCCGTTTATGGTACAATTACATGGACAGAGCAGCTCAGTGTAAGGCTGGGGTAGATTTAGGGAATAGAAACTACTTCAGGTAACTGCTACTTGTGCAGTGAATGCAAAGTGATCTTTCTTGATTTCATGGAAAGCTCAATTATGTTACATTTTCTGCAAGGTGAAAAAGTGCGGTTGCCACAAAGAGATGCCCTAATTTGTCCAGATTTTTGCTTGTTTTTTTTTTCCCTAGAATGGTCCAACCAAAATTAATGGAAGGAATAATGTTATTTAATGACCCAACCCTGTAGCTGGTATTCAATTTAAAGCCTTGAAAATTTTTTTTTTGCCCAAAGAATTGTTCTGGTTGCTCTTGGTCACAAACTGTGGAGTTTTTTTAAACTTCCTTCATCAAATTCCAGTTGACAGAATCACAGTTTTTTCCCCTTTATTTTCTTTTATTTTCTTGGTTAATGTTCAATAATAAAAAGCATTTCCAAAGTCAGATTATCCAAATGAGAAAGAAGTTGTTCATACATGGAACTGTTGAGGTGAAGCTTCTTCAGTTCCCTCAGAACCCACAGGAAGTGGGAAATAGTAAAAGGGAAAAAGTAAAACTCCTCACCTTAATTGATTTGGGGAGTTAAGTACAAAATAGAGCTTGAAGCAATTTAAGGTTATTTGAATATTTGAGGGATTAACTTTTGTGTCTTAGTCCTTTTGTGTTTCTTTGATGTATAATATTTACATTTGAATTTTTTCAGCTTAAAAAGCTTCTGTAGTTTAATTAATATCTTCCTGTGAAATTTATACCTCCAAATTACAGTGGTGTAAATTGCCTTAACTTCAGTTTTATGTAATTTTTATTAAATTTATTTTTACTTTGCAACCATTGAATTATTCGGCTCGTAATTTGTTTTGTGGTGGGTGTTGGTTTATCTTTCCAGAGTCATTTTATTTATTATGTGTGGAATTTCAGTGCTATGGAAACGTTTCTGTATTGCTCTGCTTTTGTTCCTTGCACATTTTTATGAGACATATGAAACTTGCAGTTAAATGTCTGATACAATTAAAATAATGCACATAAATAAGTCCTTGGGACAAATCAGATAAAAACCTGTGCAGTAAAACCCATCCCAGTGCAGTGCTGGTTATTGCAGGTTTTTATGTACTAATTCCTGAGGCAGATATGGAAAATTGGAATTAGTGCTGTTCCATGCACCTGGGAGAAGAGATTGGTTGGCTCTTTGTTTTGAAGAGAAGATCTAATTTCTGCTGAGAAATGCGGCCAAGTAGGTGATCTCTGTGTTTTTACTGTAGTTTGGGCTTGATTTTTCAGGAATTTGACTTTTCAGGAGCCTGCAGAGGTGCTTTAAGGACTCCCTGAATTTCGGGAAGGGCTGAAAAACAAAATTTTAGCAGGAACTAATGTTTTTGGTGTCTCTCGATTTGACACAGAAATCTCTCATCTCAACATGGGCTGTGTTTGAGGGCAGGGATTTGGTGCCTGAGAACTTCCAGGAACTCTGGGAGAAATGAGAAGGATCATCCCAGGGATGGTTGGACAGTGGGAGTGTCTTTGTTTCTGACATTCCTCCCTCACCATTTACTATTTACAGGCTCGAAAATGCACTTTTTGGTTCATCAAACATTCAACTCCTGAAAATTTCATCCCAGGATCTGGTCCCACATGTGTGGCTGCAAAACAAAGTGGGAAGGACTGGTGCCTGTCTGTGGCAGAGTGGGATCAAAGGATAATCCCTGTTGGAAGGGATTTTTGGGAGCTCATTGATTTATGAGATCAGTACATTGACAGATCTGCTGGTGTTGAAGAGCTTCCATTTTAAAGAAGGTCAGAATTCCAAGTCAGGGCATCAGTGGCTGATTCTCCCAATGTGTTTTGGCAAACTGCAGGAAGATTTTTTCCAAGATTATTTTTATTCAATATCTTTATTGATGATCTGGATGAGGGGATGGACTCCATTATTAGTAAGTTTGCAGATGACACCAAGCTTGGAATGAGTGTCGATCTGTTAGAGGGTAGGAGGGCTCTGCAGAGAGACCTTGACAGGCTGGATAGATGGGCTGAGTCCAACAGCCTGAGGTTTAATAAATCCAAGTGCCGGGTTTTACAGTTTGGCCGCAATAACCCCATGCAGAGTTACAGGCTGGGGCCGGTGTGGCTGGAGGATGCCCAGGCAGAGAGGGACTTGGGGGTGCTGGTTGATAGGAAGCTGAATATGAG
>VXBA01005352.1:732345-836808 GCA_013399895.1 Serilophus lunatus
TCAGGGGAGGTTCAGGTTGGATATCAGGAGAAACTTTTTCACAGTGAGAGTGATCTCCCACTGGAATGGGCTTCCCAGGGAGGTGGTGGAGTCACTGCCCCTGGGTGTGTTTAAGGATAGGTTAGATGATGAACTTAGTGGCATGGTTTGGATGGTTTAGATGGTATAGATGTTAGACTGATGTTGGATAGGTTGTTAACCTAGGTAAAGGTTGGACTTGATGATCTCCATGGTCTTTTCCAACCTTATTAGTTCTGTGTGTAATTCTGTGTGTAACTATCAGAAGATAACATTACAATATGTAGGGGCTGTGGTGGCTATTTGTATTTCTTGCTTTCTTTTGTTACTGTTGTTCCTGAAACAGGAATGTGTGAGTCTGTTTTTGCACTTACTGAGCTTGACCTGATGGGGAGCAGAGGTGAAATTTCAGCTTAAAGGGGTTTCACTCTGACAACTTTTAATAAACTTCTCACAGAATAATAATTCTTACTTTTAATAATATCTTGAGTGGTAATTTTAAAAGTCACTCCTCAAAAGGGGAACAGGAAAGAGAAGAAATCAAATAACTACATTTCTCCTTAACTCCTTGTTAGGGAGTCACCCTTGTGTTAAGAATTTCACACAACAATTAAGACTCACTCAGTGTTTGATTTAATTTGCAATTAAAGCAAGATTTTTGAATGAGAGAGAGGAAAAAAAAATCATCAAATACATATTTTATCCATGTGGTTACCTGTGCACAGGTATTACTTTGGTAAAAATATTATTAAGTGTCATGGAAGTGGAAAATGAGTAAAAACTGGCACTCTCCGGGCTGGTGAGTGATGCAGATGAGGAATTTCGAGATCAGTCTCTGTAGAACCATTTAAAATACTTAATTTGTGAAAATATAATTGTTGAAGTGAATGTTTAACACAAAATAAAGTACCTGAATTTTGCAATAAAGCCCTTGTTCAGTGCAAACCAGAGAATATATTCTTATCCCTCACAGATGCACTGGCAGTGAGAGTGGAACCCCAGCATATTTTTGGATAAATTCTCTTAGTTATTTGACTTTTTCAGAGCCTTTATTTTCAGAATAACTTAAGATATTTGAGAATTTGTAACCATGTCATTACAAGCCTATTTTCACTCTACCCAAGTTAACTGTGAGTGGATTCCATCATGAGTAACTGCTTTTCCTGTGCATGGATTTTTCCTTTTGTTCTCTACAATCACTTTTTAAATCCCGTCACACCCGTGTGGAGCTGGGCTCCCAATATTTTGATTTTTCTAAGCATCTGTTTTTCTCCTGAGAGCTAAAAGGAAATTTTAAGCAATTAAGGGTACAAATGATAATTAAAAATCCACTTCTCCCTTTTCGTTGGTCTCTGTGTTGTAGTCACTCACAGGTTCTTACAGCTTCACTATTTAATAATAAGAAAAGGGATGATTGATGAGACAATTCAATATCATCATCTCCATAGGAGCAACCCAGGTAAAAGTAGCCTGTTTTTGTCACATAATGTACTTTCACCCTTCAATAAGAAACCAGCAAAGCATCTGGCTCCAAAGTCAGACTCCTAAAAAACCCTTGGTGTGTTCTCAGAGGAGTTGGTTTCACTGAATCCTGATGGGAATGCCCAGAACTGGTGCTAGGAGTGTGATAACAGAAAGGCTCCCATGACAAACATTCCATCTAAGAATAAAACGTTTCTGGGAATGTCACACTCAGGCTGCTTTGGAGCAATCTCCTCCTCTCAGGTGGGCAGGATGAAGGTTCCATGGATTTCATCAATCCAAGGCACTGGGCTGTTCTGTCAGGGAAAACAGAAAGGAAACAAGACACTAAAAATTTCAAAGGAGCTATTTGGGGTTATGCTCGAAATGGAACAACTTAAATGAATGAGTTACTAATTCTATTCCTAAGTTTTCCACTAAAAGGTGGGAAATGAAGCAGGACAGGTATCCAGGTGTAGCAGGTTAGTAAGACAAAGGAGCATTGGAGAGAGAGGGAAGAATACACCAATAAAAGGATTTTGAGGAAAGGGAGAATAAGGAGACATCAGGAGGCTTCCACAGGGAGAATTTTAAGTGACAAAATTCTGGGACCATCCAGGTGAAATACATGAAAGATCATGGAAACATTAAGGTTGGAAAGGAGCTCGAAGATCATCGAGACCAAGATGGAAAAAAGAATTTGAAATGAGTGATGACAAAAGCACAGATGAATATTAATTTTTTCCTGATTCTTTAAAAGGAAGATCAGTGATAGCTAAGATGTGGAAAAAGGATAAATTTATGGGGTTTTCTGGGAGCATGGGGATGTGGATGATGTTGAAGGACAGACTTACACGTTGTTCTGCAATGGGAAATCACAAAGTTGGTCAGATTTGGGCTGGAGATGGATGGGAGAAAGCTCAGGGATTCAACTCTTTCTGTATTTTGTGCACTGGAAGAGAATAATATCAAAGAAACACCAGCTGGAGGGAGAAGGACGTTCAAGAGACATCACAACTGTGGGACACCCAAATTGGAGGAGCTGGGAGGGGAACAAGGTGAAAACCAGGTGGAGAATGTGGAAAATATCCTGAAACACAACATGTGGAGAAGGTTTTGTGTTCCCTTCCTGTGTGGAGGATACTGGATTAAGTGGGACTCTGGACTGGTCTGGGCTGGCAATTTCTTTTTGTGAAGGAGGAGAAATGAGTTCCATTGAAAGATGTTGACAGCTCAAATTGGAGGATGATGGATCTTGGAAGGCGGCACCGAGGGCGGTGTGAGCAATTCCAGAGGAGCAGACCTGCAATTAGAGTATTTAAGGGAAGAGAGGGGGAATTAGAAGAGCTGCAGGAAACTGCACATTTGAAAAACGGGAAGAATGGAGTAATTTCTGCAAATGAGATCCAACTGCCTTTGGAGCAGTTGATACTGAGAGATAAAATAAGGCTCTTCATCCTGTTAGGAAGGCTCTTCTTTTCAGGCTGCTGGAGAATATATTTGTTTTTCCTGCCTTACTGTCACTGAGAGTGATGAAGGAATGGTTAAAATTGCTCATCCCTATTGGAATTACATATGGTTTTTAATATAGCTGAGATACTCTTGTCAATACATCCATTTTTTGAAGGAAAACTAATTAAAAGCTGAGTTTTTAGCAATAACTGCTGGAGTAGTGGAGCTTTTCGCAGGTAATTCCACTGACAGTAATTTCCATGGGATCTTTTTGTTCCCGTGTTGTTGCTTGATGGTCTTTCAGGAAAGGTAAAGTCACATATTATAATTTTCTGTCAAGTGCACAAAGAAAAGAAATAGAAAAATTATACATAGTTGTGTTTTTTCCCAAGCTGGCCTGTCAGGGTGATGCTGGGTGCTAATTGAAATGATAAGGTGTGCAATATTTTGAGGCAAAAATGTGGTTTTAAAGTTAATTATGTTTCTTTTGGAGTTGGGAGGCTACTGGGAAAAACATGGATGGGTCTGTTACAGTCACTGGAAACAAGACAAGGGGAAACTTGGGTGGATTTCTAATTTATCCACCTCTCTGAATGTCAGACAATTCACCTATTTTTTAAAAAAATGAGTAGCTAAAATCATCCAATCTCTCACAGAATGTGACAGTTCTTGATAGAGAAGGTTCTTCCATAAATATTGGGAAGGAATTCCTGGCTGTCAGGGTGGGGAGGCCCTGGCACAGGTTGCTCAGAGAAGCTGTGGCTGCCCCATCCCTGGGAGTGTCCAAGGCCAGGCTGGAGCCACCTGGGACAGTGGGAGGTGTCCCTGCCCATGGCAGGGGGTGGAAAGGGATGAGCTTTATGATCCCTTCCAACCCAAACCATTCTATGAATCCATGTTTCCCTGAACTTCTGGGACTCTATATGGATAAACTTACAAAATTATACACTTAATGGAAGGTTTTTCCCCCCGAATATTCTGTTTAGCTCATTAATGTAATGCATGTGTTTTAAAAAGTTGGCATTTTGCCTTGGCAAATAGCTTGAAGAGTAAGTTTATTCCTGTAATTTTCCTTGCCTGAATTCTTGTCATTTAGAATATCTTGAATGAAGTTCCAAATATAATTTTCCATCCTTAAAAGTCTTGCAACACATCAGAAAATTCGCCACCAGAGTTAACTGTTAAAGCTGAGCCGTTTCTCCTGGAGCTTCTGAATTAACAAATTGGCATCTACAGATGTGGGGACATCGTTGGAGACTTTTTGAGTATTAACTGGGATCCGTTTTCATATTAATTTTCCAGCTGACTTTTAATAATGGTGGAATTGAGAAGAGTTTAAATAAAGTTAAACCGGGCGTGACTTCCGAGCGCGATCCCAATTCAAATCCATACGTCTTCTGCTCCTGGCACCTTCCCATGGTTCCTGGGAGGAGAGGATGAAAACACATTATTTTAAGGAGTATTTGGTGCTTATTAAAATCACACATACGCCCTCCTTCCCAAGCCTCTCCATTCACTGCAGGTTGTTCGTGTGTCGCATGCGGACATTTTTTGAGCGAACAGATTCCTCATCCCTGTGAACACTGAATGGCTTCCAGTGCTCCACGAGCAGGGAGCAAAAAAAAAAAAAAACAACAACCCTTCTCTTCATTGTAAAAGGTAGGGAACCATGAAATCCATAAGCCGGGTTGGCAGAGGAAGCGGCTGTTGGTGCCAAGATTTGGTTACTGACCCACAGTTTCCTGTTTTTAAACGTATTAATTGATTCGCGCGGAGCATCTTTTGGAAAACAAGGACTCAGACAGGCTGGCACAGGCTGGAGCTCCGCCAAGGCTGCTCGGGAAGGTTGCCATGCTGGGAGCGAGCGAGCGAGAGAGCGAGAGAGCGAGCGAGCCGAGGGAAGGGGAGAAAAAAAAAAAGGCAAGACTTGGCACAGCTCAGGCAAATCAGCTCCTTTTGTCTGATTTCTCGGCTTGAGCTTCGGGAAAGAAAAACCGTCCTGGGGTACAGGAAAAAACTCCCAACTTTTTTTTCTAGAGGGAGGGGGGGTTTCAAAGTTCTGGAGCTTTTTGAGTCTCTTGGGCTGTTGGGGAGTGGTGGGACATTAAAGGATGTCCAGTTGTCAGTGAGCAGAGAAATAAAAGCCTTTAATGAAGGCTCCACAATGTCAGTTTGTACATATGGGGAATGCGATATTTGATGGTTGTTTTTTTTTCCCCACGTGTGATTAAACTGTAAGGGAGCCGAGGAACTTGGAATATTACAGAGGGAATACATTAATCAAAGGGAGAATCTTCGTTTTTTGCAACAACAAAAAAGTTTTCGTCGACGTGAACGTGCTTTCAACCCAACCCTGAGCTCCTCCGGAATATGTTCCGAACGGGAATTCCAGCGTTTCTCTCTTATAATGCCACAGAAACGAACTTTCCATGGAACCTCCTTAAAGATTTCGTCTGACCCAGCAACGAAGTAAGAGTAGAGAGAAAGTTGTGACATCTCAATAGGAAAGTGAGTATGTTCTTAAAGCCACAATGTTTGTTTTTGCTGCTTGGGGCTGCCCTGGCTCCATCTCCCAGCAGGACAAACCAAAGACACCCAGGATATGCCTGAAGGGCAAATCCAGAAAGCAGAGCGTGGTTATTCTGCCACTGCTCTCAAACATTTCCTCCAGTGCATCTTCCTAGAGAGCGCCCGGAATTGCTGAATTTTCGACTTTTAGAGGCAACAAGAGATGGGAAAATCCCGGCTCCTGCCAAGCGAGGGATGTTTGAGGATGAGAGAGCTGATGGCACTGGATACAGAAACTTCAGTTTGTAGTTACAGGACCTGTTTGCTGCAAACAGTGAAAAAACCCTGCTCTTTCCCTACATGTGGATTAAAAAAAATCCGTGACGACCGAACCGTGGATGCCTTTGGTTCCAATAAAATTGAGGACCTGAAAATCCATTGTTTGTCTTCTCCTGGATTTTCAGGGGTACCTGCTTTCTGATTCCCTAGGAGCAAATGTGATCATAGTGCCTATTAGGCCTGGATGTGCTTGGATTATCCTGCTGCTGCTCTGACAATCAGGACCTTTATTTCAGGGGGTAACTGTAAACCGGAGATTTTTCCGGATCGGCTTCACTTGGAGTAAGTATTATCCCATCCTTAAAGACTGTTCAGCCTGTAAGATGTGCAATTCTTGGCATGCTGCACAATTCCCTAATTCCTCTCTGCTGAAGGGGAGTGAAGAACGACATTAATGGGAAGCATTTTAAGAGGAAGGTGTTTCTGTTTTAACTGTGCGTTGTTGGCATTTGGGTTGTTGCACTGCTAGAAATAACTGGGATTTTTGATGTAAAACAACTTGGGTTGATAATGTTACATTGAGTTGGTTTCATAGCAAGAAATGTCTGATTTTTACTCCATCAGTGAAAGATGCTGCAGTTACATAGAGGGTAAGATGCTGTTGTGATTGTTATTTGGTGCACTGAAACATTTTCATGTGGTTTGGTAGTGATTTGTGAGGAGAAATTGCTGTTATTCAAATATCAGCTCTGTCTTTTTAAATCCTTAAAAAATATCCTCAACAGCCCCTGTGTGACAATAGGGCTTTCAAATTGATCCTGGATGGAAAGGAAGTGTTTGGAGGAGTTGGGTTTGGCTTTCTGTGTTCTGTTGTTCCTGCACAGGCATTAACATGTGATGTGCTCAGGGAAACAGGGATGTGCTGGGAATAACTTTGTCCCTGTGGACTTCTGGAAGGAATTTCCATTATTTCCCAGGAATTGTGTGCAGTCTCAAAGCATGTGCTGGTGTCTTTAATTGTGACACACCAAAACAAATCTTTAATATGTGCCTGAATTAAAAGTCAGAAAAAAATAGAAAATATTTATTGTGGTGCCTTTAAGGGAAATATTAAAATGACCTTTCAATTTCTAAGTGACAGATTAAAATGACCTTATTTCTCTCCTGGGTACCTGTAAAATTTCAGAAATTCAGGTTACAAACATGATCAACATGTGGATCCTTGAAATGCATTTACAGAGAGAAATATTGGTACAAATACTTCAGCATCTATAGACACTGAAGTTATTTGGAAGCAGTTGCCACAGTGTTAAAAATGCTGTTTATCTCTGAAATGTCTACTCAGTACATTTTGGTTTCCTAAATAAGAAATACACCACTGCACATTTCTTTTGGCCTACAGAATAAAGTATTCTCTCTTTCTTCACTTTTAAAAGTTCTTCCAAATGCTTAATTTTTTGGAAAATATCCCAAATTGGCAAGTTAAAATTGAAATTTAGTCACATTGTTGGAATGGTTGGAACCCAAACATGGATTCATTGCATGCAAATGGAATTTGGGAGTGTAATTTGACATGGTTTGTCATACATAAAATATTCAACTATGTAATAATCTGGAGTTTCCTGGGTACTTTAATCAGATTATTCATTGCCACCATTCATTTATGATCCTTAATTATTGGTTAGGTTTAATAACTTCATAAATGAACAATTTGTGTTTAATTCTTAATGAATCATTAGTATATATTTTATATTGGATTGTACAATTCCTTAGCATGGCAGATTTCAGTGTGAGGATGAGGGTTTGTGGGGAGGGTTTAACTTGAGTTTTCCTATTAAACCACAGATCCATGATATTATTTCCCACTGGAGCATTTGATGCCACAATGGGCCTATGTCTGATCTCACCTGTACAGATTAATAATAATAAACCAAGGTTTACTCTTCTGCTTTTACAACTTTGAGCTCAAAATGGCACTGGAATGTCTTCATTTGTGCCTTTTCTTTTGATGTATTTAAACCATTCTTAAAATTTTACTCCGCCCCATGTGGTTGTTGGACAAGGAAGGGGTGTGCAGCTCCCAGGGTGACCATGGATCCTTCCAAAATATGGCTGTGGGATAAGAATCTAAATGTTAAAATGCAGTGTTTGGCATTCCCATAGCCATTAATATTTTCCTAATAAAACTTAGTATTTTCTAATATTTTATCTCTAAGTCCATTCTTGACCAAGGTGGAAAATTCTATGAAAGTGCAGGAAAAAGGCTGTGATATTCCTGTTTTTCTCATCTGTATTTTATCGTAATTTAGCACATGTTACTCCTCCACTTGTTCATGAAAACAGACAGTGAGTTTTTCTTGTTCTCAATTAAAATAATTTGTCCAGTCCTTTGTGGGCCTGTCCTGGTGGAATTCCACTCCTTTGTTCCAACTGGAAGTGTAGGCCACAGTCTTTATCCAAGCCACAGAAATTTTGAGAAAAATCAATGTTATTTTGGCCACTTTAATGTTAAAACAGCATTTAAGTGACTTAAGTAACTTTTGTAATTATGGTGGAGGAATAAATACCTTTTGAAGGGGATGTAGGTGGTTGTCACATTGATCCTGCGGATATTTTTCTTTATGGATCATAAAAAAATAGAACAAAAATTTATAAAAACATGAGAATATTAGTTTTTAATATATTAAAGTTATATTGTCTGCTATATTCTCATTTATTTTATAAAGAAGGAATAACCCACATTGTTTAAAGTCTGACTGATTCTGATAATCTTGTGGAAATTGCTGTAGGAATGATAGAAGCTTGTTCTCTGGATAATTCTGAACATCAGTTGTTTTCCTAAAATTAAGTTATGCCCAGTTCACATCTGTTTCTCTGAGTCACTACAGCAGTTTTTCCATATTTGGTGGATGCTGTGGATTTTAAAATGTTTTGAGGGATAAATTATGGGTCACACAAGAAATTGCTATTCTTGTCCCTTCTTTACATTTGCTAAATCACCTATTTTTAATAACTTTACCAAGATCAAGCAGAGTCTTGGTGTCATGTTTTCTCCTCAGTTCTTATTGCAGCCTTTGTGCAACTCTTGGTCTGACTGAAGATGCAACCCCTGTAATACCAAATGTTGGGTTTTTAAAACAGAAAATGCTCAGTTTGCTGTGAGTGTTCTTAAAAAATGAAGCTGATTAACAAGAGAGAAATTAGGGAACAGTCCAACCCCTGCCATGGGCAGGGACACCTACCACTATCCCAGGTTGCTCCAACCCCTGTCCAACCTGGCCTTGGACAATTCCAGGGGTGGGGGATCCACCAGCCCGTTCCATGACACATGTTTCAGACAATTCCAGGTCCACACCTTAGGAATCAGATCCCAAGAAGAGCCTCTCTGATAAGGAGACAACACATTTACTGAATTCTAAAGGAAACTGGAAGATCTGAAGAAGGGTTTGTTTTGAGTTCACTGCAGTGAGAAAATCTAGAGCTGCTGTTCCAAGTCCTTAAGAAACTCTGAGTATTTGGGCTATTAATATTTTTTAATATGTTTCTGATTTAATCTTCCATATAAATTAATATTAGAAGACTAAGAGAAGCATGAAGGAAACATTGTCTTTAATCAGCTAAATTACATCAAGTTGGAATATTTCTTTGATTGTCTTCTCAGATAATGGATTTAAGAGTTGCTGCTTTTTTTACTGACACGTGACAAGGGTTTAGTCCCAGTTTCCCAACTGCAAACTCTGGGTTTCAGCACTGGGAGGTTTCTATTTATATTGGTTTTGCAGAGCAAACCATTATCCCTTTTCCACCTCAGCACAGCTCCAGTACAGTGTTAAGATTATTCAGTTTTTGTTTTCCACAGATGGTGATTTTGGTAATATAAATGCCATCCCAGGTTAAAGCCCCTGCAGGTGCTGAGAGAAAATGTGTAGGTTCTGGAGAAGCATATTCAGAAAATCTTCTTTTTTTTTAGCTATATTGACAGAAATAGTCAGAATCAAACATAATAGGGAAGTTTTGCACTGAAGCAGGGGATGTCCACTGATAAAATCTCCCAAGAAATTTATAATCTCATCAAAGGCTTGTTTTAGGCAGTTTTCCCAATCTTTTAAAGCACAGCCTGGTGTTGGCCCATGTGTTTCCATTGTAATCCCTTCCTACTTGGAGAGTCTCACATTGTTCAGTGATGGATTGTTCATTGTCCCTCTGCTTCCTTATCTCTGTAGGTGGGAAGGCAGGAAGGGCTTCCAAGAAGAAAAAGGGGATCTTTTCTTTACTAATAACTGTCTAAGGCTATTTTTGTTGACTTTATGGAATCACAGATTCAAGGAATAGTTGTCATGGGCAGGGACAGCTCCCACTGTCCCAGGGGGCTCCAACCTGGCCTTGGGCACTTCCAGGGATGGGGAAGCCACAGCTTCTCTGGGCACCCTGTGCCAGGGCCTCCCCACCTTCACAGCCAAGAATTTCTTCCTAATATTGAATCTAAACCTAGATTAGATGTCAGTCTAGTTTTAAGCACAAGTCTTTCAGTTTAAAGCCATCCCCTCTTGTCCCAGTGACTTTATTGCATACCTTTTATAAGGCTTTTCTGCTTTTTCTGAGGTTTTTATATCTGCCTTTCTCTTAGTTGTGCACGGTCATGAGGCATTTTAAGGGCTGGAGATGTTTTGTCCTGATGCAGTCACACTTCTGGCTCATTTTCTGTTTTTGTGCGCCCAGTGTAAAAACTTTATATAAATGATCTTATGTAATGTCTGCTGTATTTCTTTTTTCCTTTTTAAACTAAGATCAAACTCATAAACTCATAGCATTTTGTATTTGCATACATTGTGCTGTTGTAATAAGATATTGTTCCAGTATAATGCTTTTCCTTTCATATGGATTCACACTGCAGAATAAAATTCCTTTTTTTTTTGGTGTAAATTGATCTGAAAAGGGACAGTTAAAAGCCAATATTGTTGTAGTGACTGAAGCAGTTTTAGCAGAGGGTGCAGTGGGATTCCTGCAACTCTGCCTCACTGTCTCCTCTTTAAAATTGCTGTGGTGCAGGAGGCTTTTGTGGTACTTCCTTTTATAGTTGGGAAACATTATTCTTGTTATTTAATTCAGATGCTGACATAATGAGTGCTTGGCTGTAATGAATATTTGATGTGTTTATGCTCCTATAAAGGCCCAACTACTGCCAGTTCTCTTCAACCTTTATAACTTTTCAGACAACAATTTTAAGAGTGATGCAGTTTGTCTGCCCAGTGTGTTTTGATAAAAAGGCAGAATATTTTTATGGACACTCAATTAACAACTTCCAGAATTCATTTTTTTTTGTGGTCTTGGTTGTTACTCATGAGATTTTAACTTCAAATTGTCTCTTTGGACTCTCCTGGGAGAACTGGGCAGGATCAGTATGTGCAGTGTGGGTGTGTAGGCTGGACATTAGGAAAAAATTCTTCCCAGAAAGAGTGATTTCCCATTGGAATGGGCTGCCCTGGGAGGTGGTGGAGTCACCATCCCTGGAGGTGTTTAAGAAGAGACTGGATGTGGCTCTCAGTGCTGTGGTTTAGTTGACAGGGTGGTGTTGGGGCAGAGGTTGGCCCAACCTCTCAGTGATCTCAGAGGTCTTTTCCAAGCAAGTTGATTCTGTGGTTCTCTGATTTTCTAAACAATTTGCTCTGAGTGCTGAATTCTGAGTTGCTTGTAAGCAGTGAGTTTGTAAATCAAAGGCTTTCTTTATCTCTGCTGGTCAGGAGCAGGTAAATGTTCCTCAGGAATCACTGGCAGTAGAGGAATACTTGGTAGGCAACAGAATTACCTCCAGTCCTTTGTGAGTGAGTCCTCTGGGTGACACCAGCAAGTTGCTCTGTCCCACAGGAGGTGTTTTAAGAGAAGGGCTGGATGAGTCAGTGAGACGCATTCTGTCATTTGTCCTGTTGTGGCAGTTGGGTACAAAGTGGAGAAACACATGTTTTGAGATTTTGGCTCTGCCTTTCACACCAGGGAAGGTGTCCCTGCATGTGGCAAGGGGTGGAAGGAGATGAGCTTTAAGATCCCTTCAAATCGAAGTGTTTCCATCCAGAACTAAAGGCTCCCAGGATAAGAAAGATGCAGGTGTGTTTGAGAGTGTTGAAAGGAGGTGACAATGGTGCTCCAAGGGCTGGAGCCCCTCTGCTCTGGAGCCAGGCTGGGAGAGCAGGGAATGTCCAGCCAGGGGAAGAGAAGGATCCAGGGAGAGCTTGGAGCCCCTTCCAGAGCCTAAAGGGGCTCCAAGAGAGCTGAAGAGGGACTGGGGACAAGGGATGGAGGGACAGGACACAGGGAATGGCTTCCTACTGGGAGAGGTGGGATATTGGGAAGGAATTCTTGGCTGGGAGGGTGGGGAGGAGCTGGAATGGACTTCCCAGAGAAGCTGTGGTTGCCCCTGGATCCCTGGAAGTGTCCAAGGCCAGGTTGGAGGGGGCTTGGAGCCACCTGGGATAGTGGGAGGTGTCCCTGCTCATGGCAGGGGGTGGAATGGGATGAGTTTTAAGGTTCCTCCTGATCCAAACCATTCCAGGATTCTTTCAGCCCCTTTACCCAGTCGCGTCAAAGAACGACATCTCTGGATTTTATCTTCTCGTCATTCACGAAACTCTGATCAGTCTTTGTGAACTTTCAGCCTATTTTCTTCCTCTACTTTTCGTTTTTAGAAAAGTGTTTTTCTGCTCCATTGTCGTCTTTTCTTTTTTTCCCATGAAACTCGTGTGTTCTTTCATGACGAGCCCCGTCACTGTCCTGACTGTCACAGACACCCTCAGTGATCCCCACGGGATGCATTCCCTGCTTTTGAGTTGTCTCTTAGGAGTGCTCAATTTTGCACGTGGTGTTTCCCCTCAGCTGTTTGATCCTCTGGGGTCAGACTCGGCCCTGCTGGCAGGAATTCTGTGTGATATTCCCAGCAAACATTCCAGCTGGCCATGGCTCTGGATGAAAGGGCCCAGCCCTGTGCCCTGGAGTGCCCAGGCTTAGATTTACTTGGTGGATTCCTTGATAGGGAGATCAGTGAAAAAAAAATTCTGGGTATTCAGCAGCCAAAGGTTGTTTTAAAATTAAAAAAAATTATATTTTTGACATAATCAGATGGTGAAAAAATGCAAGAAAATGACAAAAAGAGAAGGAAGAAAACCAAGCAAAGAAAGGGAGGGGGGAGAAAAACGTTTTTAGGTGAAGACTTGCAAGAAGTGCCTCCAGGTATGGTTTTGTGTTCACATTTCTTTTGCTATTAGGGACAAAAATCTGTTGATTACACAAAGTTCTTTTACTGCTGAAACATTGATCTCTCTTGAACTATTGCTTTGTAGTAAATGATCAACCTTTTCTGCTGGCAAGGAGAGGAGAGTATTTTATCTTTGTCCTGTATTGCTGAGGTTTGAGGGAATAGAGCCAATTAAATTAATTTATTTTTGGCCATCATATTAAGAGTCAGTAGTCCTGTTGTATCAGTTAAAGTTATTTGCACCCTTTTTTCACTTGGTTTTTTTTAGTGTATTTGGATTTTTCTTTATGTCAATATAATCCTTTTTTGTTTGTTTCTTTGCTTTTGGGTAAGTGCATAATTTTTTTGTAACTTGCTGAGGTGTGTTTTTACACCTACCTTTCATATAGAAGATTTTATTTAAAGATGTGAGGAGGTTTTGTGTATCTGTGCAAACTATATATATGTGAGGTGAAAGTCATACATTATGCTCATATCCTTCTATGAGATAATGAAAACATTTACATTTTTTCATTATAATCAGATATCACAGAGCTCATTTAAAGATTTTTGTTTTTCTAGTAAATTTTCCAGACATTCTGGTGCTCAGCTTAGCCTGTACAGTTTATTAAATTTGAGTTTGTGAGTGACATTTAGATCAAAAGCTCTGTTTTATTGTAAATCATTTGAATTTCATTTGTAGTAGCTAAATATGAGACAAACAAACGTGGAGAGTCCTTGTCTTCCCAACCTCCAGTAAAGCATTTCCTTTTCACTGCCTGTGCTGGGAAGTGGAGTTTATTCTTTCTGAAATTCACTGTTTTTTCTTTACAAGTCACTTGTATGTATAAAAACTTTATAGATTTAGTTAGTGGATGCAGTTATTGGTTTTAAAAGTGCCTTTGGGCTTTGAGCCTCCCTGTGTGTGATGCTGTGGGTGATGGGCTTCACTCACCTTCCTGAAGGACATGTGGGAATAAACCTGGGATTTGCCAGTCTTTCGGGGTGAGACCAGAAATCTTTGGAGGCACGAATGTGAAAGTATCAGATGGAAAACTCTGAATGCACTTCCTTTGATCCTGAAAACATTGATGGACTGAAAGGCAGAACCTTCACGGGTCTGAAATGGCTCATTCCCCTTCAAGGGGACCTGCACAGCTTCTTTCATTTGGGTTTTCTGCTGAAGCACTTGAGTTTTCTCCTGCCTTTTTCTGTTTTGTGTGCCTGGATGGAGCCTTCTGGCTGCAGTTCTTTTGTCCCTGATTTCAGCTCATGTCATGCCCCTCTGAACACTCACATCTCAAAGCTCTTGTCCGAAGGGTCCTCCAGAGATTCCAGCAGCATGAAAAAGTTCTTCCTGTTACTGGGAAGCTTTGAGCTGGTGTTATGTTGGGAAGGAATTCTTCCCTGTGAGGGTGGGGAGGCCCTGGCACAGGGTGCCCAGAGAAGCTGTGGCTGCCCCATCCCTGGAAGTGTCCAAGGCTATGTTGGAGCCACCTGGGACAGTGGGAGCTGTCCCTGCCCATGGCAGGGCATGGAATGGGATAAGCTTTAAGGTCCTTTCAACCCAAACCATTGTGAGATGCTCCACCTCAAAGAGAGTCCCCACAGACGTTGCAACTACAGAAGAGGAGACTGAGACCTTGAGCTGATTGATGAAGGTGCAGCACAGGATCCACCAAAAAAGGACCCATTTGCTTTCTTAAGAAAATTCTGGACCCTGAACTTCTCCTTGAGCAGGTAAATGACACAAAAGGTGTTTTTTTTCTCATTCCCATGAGAGCTCAGAAGAGGACTCCAAACTTTGTGTCTTTTTCAGGGCTAATGAAATACCTGAAAATAATGCTTTTTTATGGATTACCTGCATATTCCCTATGACAGCCTGTGATTACTGGTTTGGGAGCCAAGTTTGGGAACACTTAGGATAATATCCTTCTCCATGAATGTCCAGTGATGCAGTGTAATGATAGAATGACTTCAGAATTGATCACTAGGCTCCCTTACAGCGTCCTTTGAATTATTTCCTTGAACACTGTGAACACTGATTAGCAGGTTCAGATAAAATTGGATTGAAGAGGCCTGGAGGAAATGTTCTGTATTGTTAACTCTGTTTAGACTGACTCTAAACTTGCAAGCTGGGACTGGAATGGAATGGTGGGACTTGAACCTTTGCTGTCTCTACACAGCTTCTGGTTTCCTTCAAAATTTGGACTTGATGTTTTTTGACAGTAGGTGAAATTTAAAGCTTCTTCTCCCCTTCCCAGCCTTGGAAGTGTCACCTTTTCCAACATCCTTTATCCAAAGGTTTTTTTGATCAACCAGTTGCAGATTCCTGAGTCCCAGTGCTTTTAACTGGATATTTTTTGTAGTGCAAACACTGGGAAATCAAGCTGTGATTTTGCCATTGGTGACAGCAGTTATTCCAAAAAGATATTCCTGAATAAGTTAGGACTCAGTGAGTTCCATGCCTTAGGTACCAGGCACATTCTTTCAGAGCTTTCCAGATCTCATTTCTGCAGTGTGGCCAAATATTTCAAACACATATGTTGAAACTGCCTTTCACAGCCAGTGTTTAGGCTTGGATTTTATTGGAAGGTGTGGGAAAATGGTCCTTTGGAAAATCAGGCTCCTCTAATTATGTAGGTAACATATTTTAAAATGTTAGATTCTGTCTATGAATCATCCTCTCTCATTATTAGAGGTGACATTTCCATTTAATTTCCCAGTGGGATTCCATTTAATGTTTTCAAAACAACGCCAGTTGAAATCATATTTGTTTTGGTTGTTTGCCTTTAGAAAGGAATTTTTATGGGAGGAATTGCAAAGTTTTTAGAATGGAAGGAAGAAGAGTTTTTGAGATGGAATAATTATAGAAGTTCCACTTGTTATTTTCTTTCAAATTCAATACCTTGAATAGATTTCAGACTTGTGAGGCAGCTGTGCTGTATTTAAATGTACAGAAACAAAGGATTTGGGAGTCTGATGAATTTTCTTAGTTTGATCATGTCCTCATTCAATGATTTTGTGTATTTAGTGCTGCCATGACCAGAGCTGGTACTTTGCTTTTCATTTACACATGAAGAATTGAGTTCATCCTGGAAATATTCATATTATCTTACCAGGAAGGAGTTTTTTTATCAGTTATATTGAATTTTAGTAAATTACTGCTATGATGAGTTATAAATCTGTTCCAAATAAAAGGAAGCCAGGGGGTTTTTGGACCTGAGCCCCCCTGGCATGGACTGGGTACATCCCTTAGGCCAAGGTGGGGCTTCAGCCATGGAGACAAGACTTCAAATGTCCTGTTTTTTTGGGAGATGACCAAGGTTAATTGTGTCTGGAAGTTCTATCAGCTCTCACTAATAAGATTCTGCAAGATACCTGAGTCTCTGCCTTGTTTTGGGTTTGGTGTCTCAGGGATAATATTGAAATGTTAGGAAATATTCTAAATAAGGAAAAACTGCTCCTGCTTTGGGACTGTGAAAAGGGAGGAATGAAGCAGAAGGGAGGGGGGGAAACAACATGTGTGTGAAGGATAAGAGAGACATAAAGTCTTAGTGTGCTGCTTATTAATAGGATTTATTGCTGCTATTTTTAATAACCCTGATTGAAACCATTTCTTTTACATTGTGTGCTTGATATTTCCCAAGAAATTAGGAAAAAACATTAAATGTGTTGCCTTCTACCCCCCATCCCCTTTCCCTTCTCCTGATCTTTTTACTTGGGAGGTTTTAAACATTTATGAGGGAAAAAACCCCTCCATTTTAAAAGGCCATGTAGCACCAAGGTAATAATCACAGTGCCATGCTGCTTTATGGGGCAATAATCCAGTTGCCTTGTTTGAAAAAGCTACTTGGCCTTCATTCTCCAAGGCTTTCCCTTTGGGAATGGAGCTGGATTATTGCCTTGTAAAACAGGGCTGCATTCCTCTTGTTGATTAATTATAAATCTGTGCCTCTCTCTGCTGCTGGAGCACTTTGTGTCTTCCAGCATTCCCGTTCCCTTCCTTCATGGCTTTGTCCTGCGTTCCGAGAATTCACAAATAAAAGCCGAGTTCCACTCGATTTGTGCCGCTCAAATGTTAATCTCCATCCTGGGACTTCCTGTATGAGCATGTCATACATTTATTTTCTTCTAATAAAGGTGAACCACAGTTTACTCAACTTCAGAGCTCCTTATTTTCTGCAGCCACTGGGATGTGTAAGCCTGGAGTAAGTAAATATTAGAAAGAAACTAGAGTAGAACCATCCAAAAGGGTTTTAAGAAGGTGTGGGAATCTCCTCAGGTTAGGACTGGGAATGTGGGCCACCATCAAGGCCATTGGTAGCACTTAGGTGTGTATTGACCCCTCTAAGGGGTTAAGAGACCTTTTTGGGCTCTTTCATAAAATTTTTGAGTCTTTTTCCACTTCCTGAGACTTTTTGAGAATGGGAAAGAGAAGTCCAAAAAAACCCTGAAATATCAAGAAGCCAAACACAGCCGTGACCATGTGGTTGCTGGCAGGACAGAAGTGTTGCCAAACAGGGCTCCAGGCTGACAGACACTCTCTAAATTGGAATATTGTAGGATTTGGGACATCGCCTGTCATTTGGGTGCTGGAGTCTGAGTAATGTTCTTATAAATTGTGTCTTTTGTGAGGGGAACGACCTGATGAGTTTGCTCAGTGTACAGTGAGGGAGCGAGTGTTTTCACAGGTAATATTTGCTTGGGAAAATGACCATCACCTTTCCTGATTTATTTATGTATCAGCTTGGGTGTAAAGGCTACTACACTTGAAAATAATTTGGAAATGGAACCTGGTGTTGTGTGTGTTCACCAAGTCATGTTTGATATGGAGGATTTATCACTTGAGATCCAACAGCATCAATGACTGGCAGTTGTTTTCTTCATGAGCAGCAAAACAGCGACAAGGAAAAGTGTGATTCCATTAAGGAGAAGGTGTTCCAAAGTGAGAGTGTGAATCACCATCCTTAGAGAGTGTGAAAACTTGGCTGGAAGCGACTCTGAGACTCGGATGGAACGTTGGATTTTTTCTGCTTTGAGCAGATGTTTGAGCTTCAGACCTCAGTGGTTCTTCCAGGCTTTGTCCGTCTGTGATTGGAAGCGGGAGGTGCTGCCACGGATTCCAGGGGGATGCTTCTGGGTCAAACAGCTTTTTTGGGTTCTTGCTGCTTCTGGGAGCCACAAAAAAAAGCAGCTCCTGCTTTAATAGTTCATAAATTGTGCAGCCAGACAGAGAAATTCCTTACTTTCTGCTGGAGAATTTTATCCTTGGCATGTGGGGCGTCTTCTGCTCCCTCAGTTTTGGGTGGAGTGCTTCATGATAATCAGCATCTCTCAAACCACACCTCAGGAGTGGAATGTGAGGAATATTTAGAAGCTTTTCAAATAGAAAGGAGCTCAGCCCATGCTTGGTTGGCCCATCCCAGGATTGCACCTGAAATATATTTCTGTCTGGAATAGGCTACATTTCCATTGGAAATTAAAGGGTTTTCTGGCCTTGTCTGACCACACCCACACTAAGAAACCCTTTCACCTGACAAAACACTGTGGCAACATTCAGAACATCTCCTGGAATGGTTCCTCCTGGTCCTGGGTTGATAAATACACCCCCCAGGCTGCAGGGCCAGGGTCTGGAATCCCAGAATCATGGAATGGGTTGGGTTGGGTTGGAAGGGATCTTAAACTCATCTCCTTCCAACCCAGGACACCTTCCACTATCCCAGGTGGATCTAATGTTCAAATTTCCTTCAATTAGAATTTTTCTCCCTTTTCTTTCCTACTCAGCTTCACGGCTTCGAGTTTGTTCTTTGTCTCTACTTCTGTTCCTGACAGCTCAGTGACCTTACACACGAAGACATGCTGTTTTTTGACACTCCATATGCCAGAATCTCTTGTGCTTGCCTGAATCCCAAGGAGGTTCTTAACTTGTGGCGGGATGAGCTGCTCTTTCTCACCCACTGAGACAGAACACAGGTTTCACAGTGAAGTTCTGGGCCTTCCAGTGTGTTGTTTTTATAAATAAATGCAGGAAAAATGTATGTTTTAGGCATATAAACGAGGCAAATGCCCCCACTACTGACTTTTGTGTCAGACCAGACCTATTGATAATTCAGCAGCTGGTGACAGTCAGTCAGGTGCTGACTCTCCCTGTTTTTGAGGGAAATTGTGATACCTGAAGTTCTGGATGTTTGGGTGCTTAGCAGAGTCTGTGTGAAATGGGAACAGGTCTGATCACCCAAGAAATTAGAATTTTTCACTTCTTTAAATGGTCAGTGCTGATGTCTCCTCACCTTTACAAAGCTCTTGGATTCTTGAATGTTATGGAATCATAGAATGGTTCAGGTTGGACCATTCAGATCATCAAGTCCAAGCATTAACCCAGCACTGCCAAATCCATCCCTAAACCTTTCCACCCATCTCACAGAGGTAAAGCTTTCTCAGTTTATTAATATCAATAACAATTTAGTAATATCAAAAGGATTGTTATGACCAGTGTATTATTGTATTATTTACAATTATTTAATAATTTGTAATGTGCATTTTTAAATTTTACTGGGTCTAAATTTTGAATAGGATGGATAAAGAGATTTAACTATCAAACAGATTTAGTAACAAGTAGAATGAGAAAGAAAAGCACAGGAAGTTACTGTGTACTGAGAGGGCTGAACTGCTGGTTTTGGTGGCAGCTAATCTCTGAAAAGGTTTATAATGAAGAACCAATTTAACTTTAGAAAAGAGGAGCCTCCATGTGCCATCACCTGCATTTGGGACATGCAGGTTAATAAATAGTTCCCCTCTACCTATACTCAAGAGAGGTATTCCTTAAAAATGGAATTATTTCTGCTTCCCCACCCCTTAATTTCTTATTGTTTTGTGCAAATGAAGTCAGGACAGGAGGGGGTTTTAACTTCATTTAGAGCAGCATAATTGGTAGGATATATATGATGCAAATAAATTGGCTGAAATTTTCCCTTAATGTTCCTCAGCTTCAATTCTCTTGCTGCCCTTCTGAACTGTGGTTATTGTGGCACTGGAGGTACCTTTGAAGAGGCAGAGCTGCCTGTGGCAGTCGAGGCAAAATCAGAAGCAAATTTAAATGATTAATTAGTGTAATCTCCTGTCTGTTTTACCAAAGGCTTTCAGGGACTTACTGAGCTCAATTAATGAGAGAAATTCCAACAGCAGCTTTTTTGGAATAGGGTTTTGAAGAGTGGAAATGACACAGCTGCTGGAGGGAGAATGAGCATACAGCCCTCACTGAATTAGGACTGAGGAAAAACATTCTCATAAAGCTTTTATTTTTTAGTTATTATTTAGTATTTGTAGAAATCAACCTGCTACACAATGTCTTTCAAGCTGTAAATAACAGAGGACATAAATCTCTGCTACAACTGAGCTAAAAGTGTCCACATTCCCAAGAGTGAAGGGGCAAATTCATGGAAGAAAAGTCTGCTGGGGGATACAGATGCAGGTAGCACCCTGGAGGCTGGAAAATATTCCAGGAAATTGCTTTTTGCAGGGAGAGCCAGGATCTGAACTGACTTTCCCTTCAACCTGGTCCAGTTGTTTTTCATTCTGTGTTTTAGGATTGAGAAATACCTGCAACCAAGTGAAAAGGGTAAAAGAAGAAAAAGCGTTGAAATATTTAAAATTTAAAAATAGTTGTATCCATTTGAAATTGTTGTCACCAGGCTTAAATTTGGAAGCGAACGCTGATGAGCTAAAATACTCTTATTTCAGGCTGTTACAGAAAGCTCAGGTGGGATTCTAGAAGTTTTCTGAGCAAGGGAACCTTCAAAGCTGGAGCCTTGCTCAGTGAGTACTGAAAATCTCCAAGGATGGAGACTCCATCACATTTTCAGACACTTTCTTCTTGTGCTTAAGTATTTCCATTGTGAAAAGTATTTTCCTTTTGTGGAGCTGGAGTTTTTCTTCCTGCTGATATTTTAGTTTCAAAAATACACAACTACATGTTTTAATACTGAAGCATTTGCATTTTTCTAAAAAATAAAAATCATTATTAATTCATTATTCTTGCAAATTTTTAAAGCAAGGCATTGCAACAGTTGTTACTGAAGAATGTAATTGATTCTTGACCGTCTGTAATTATATTGTTTAATGTCAGTGACAGTTTATCAGCCCAGATCAAAGTTGCGGTTAAGCAGAGGAAACCTCAGGTACTGCAGTTCTGTAGCAGAGGAATGTTGTAGACTTGGACATGAAAGCTCTGGGTACCTCGTGTTTCACAATTTTTAATGGTAAAGTTGTTTTGATCAATCATGAATAATATAAAGATAAATTTAATATAATGTCCATAATTATTGATACTTTACAGAAGACAATTTGAAAAAAAAATGTTCAGAGAAATTTCCTCCCTTATTTATTTCATGCTCTTATTAATTGAGGAAAATGCAGCCATATTTAAGGAAAAAAATGCTTTACTCTTAAGTACTTTATTTTCTCAATAGTTTTTTATGGAGGAATAGTCAAAATATTTGTTTTATGACCCCTGCAGTCCAACAGTGCAGGAAGAAATGGTGAATTCTGCTTACAAGGTTGAACTAAACATCATCTTTGACCCCATTGTGCCAGGCCATCCCTGGTGTTGGGTCATCCTGGCCTTGTACCTGTTCTAAATAAAACT
The DNA here is from genome assembly GCA_013399895.1 of Serilophus lunatus. Lineage (NCBI taxonomy): Eukaryota > Metazoa > Chordata > Aves > Passeriformes > Eurylaimidae > Serilophus > Serilophus lunatus. Next base: position 753,936 of record VXBA01005352.1, read on the forward strand.
TCTACTTGTCCTTTCACACCAGTTTCTTGCAACATCCCTGTATCCCTGATTTCTGCTCGCTGTCCACGTGGATCTTGGTGTTCATTTGATTCATTTCTACTATTTCATGACTTCAGTAGGATTTTAGGTTGGGCTTAATCCTTCCCTCTCTCTCTTTTCCTTACAGCAAAATTCCTGCACTATGGATGCTTGGAAATATTAATTTTAAAGCTGAGTTAAAGCTGGATTTAAAAGCAAATAGTATTTTAGACAAAGCAGAAGGAGCACATAAGAAGATGTAACTTGTGCATTTGATATCTGGAGTTACTGCAAGCTTTTGGAGTGTGGGGAGAGTTAAAAAGTTATTGTTGGGAAATGCAGTGTTTTGATCTCTCAGCTTTGTACAATTTCGTGTCTTGCTTGGGTGGAGGGACTTGGGTCATTCGGCATGTCCTTAAAAACTAAAGGCACATAACCCACTTACAGATCCAGAGAGGGACATTTTTTTAATCCATGGAATGTCACTTTGTCCTCATTTAGACTTTACACACCGATTTTCTCTGTACCAGTAAAAATTCCAGTTTCTCAAGATGGTTTAGGTGAGGGCACCAAATAACACTTCAAATGGGGATGAGCTCTGTGAGAATCTGATCCTGCTGCAGAAATCGTTCTGCACTTTGTAAGGTGCTGTCTTGAACCAGGAGAGACATTTCAAAGACTTTCCCTCTTCTCACAGGGGTGTTTGCCTAATAATCTTTGCTGGAACAAGTTCCTTTGGAATGCTAATGAAACCTCAACTCCAGGAGGTTCTTTGTACAAAGTTGCTTTACATCAGTTTGAAGGCACACACAAGAAAATTTCACCCCAAAAACATGTGCCATCCCCGTCCTTGCTGCTTCCTGACACGCAGGACATGAGATGATTGACTAAAATAAATGTTAATGGGATGAAGAGGGACAGGCTCAGCTGTGACCTCCCTCTGCTGGGTGTCAGCAAAGCCCTGGGAAGATGCTGTTGTAGGTCCACATTAATTACTTAGTAATTATCCAGGAAGGGAAACAAAGAGTTGTTGAGAGAAGATATGATAAGGGAGATTGGATGGCTGTAGATTTAATTGAAAAAAAAAAAAAAAAGCTTTTCTGTGAGCTCTGCTCGTTGGCCAAATTCCATGGTTCTTCCCAATTCACATTTTTGATGTGTCAGCTCAGGGTGTCAGAGAGTCAGGGAATGCTCTGGATTGGAAGGGATTTACAGATCATCCAATTCCACCCCCTGCCATGGGCAGGGACATCTCCCACTGTCCCAGGCTGCTCCAACCTGACCTTGGACACTTCCAGGGAAATAAGATTGTCTGAAAGTTAGAAGAGCATTTTCAAAAATGGGAAACATCAAGTCCTGGACTGGCTTCCCAAAGGGAAATCACCTCAGTGTGGTATAAATGGAATGACCAGTGTGTGGCTGGGATTGGCTCTGTGGCCCAGGTGGTCCCTTCCTAATAGAATCACAATTAAACAATAACAGAATATAAAATAGTTTCCAAGCGTGAATTGTGTTTATCTTAATATCTGACTTTTTCTTTAAGAAATGATTTGACTCTCCAGCCTTTATGAATTGTACAACTGTGGGACGAAGATAAAATTTTAACTCATTGAGGAAAATGTGCTCCCATTCTTAGGGAGTCTGGGCTCTGCTATTATCCCATTTTAGAGTTGCAGAAAAATACCTCGGTGAATAAAAGTATTTTTATTAAATTCCTGCTATCATCTCTTCCTTGTTACATTTGGCAAGGATTAATATTACTCTATCATTTAGTCATAAAAGAGAAGGTCCTTGTAATGAACTGTGACAAGAGAGAGGTGAAGAAGAGTTTTGATAGACAGATCTGAGATAATGACACAGAGATAATATACAATCCACGGGCCTCATATCTTGATATTTTATATATGTTCAGCTGCAGGAAAAATAGAGGAAAAAAGGGTTTTATTAAAGGGAAAAAAGCACTAGATGGTTTGATTTCAGAGAGCTGACTTGGATCGCTGATGTGGAGGAGGAGAGGGATGTGTGTGACCATTCAACCCTCTTCTCTTTGTGGGGAAATGGGAATATTCTCTCACCGGTCATTGGAGCCCAAGGGAGGAATCATTTTGCTGAGATGTCCTCAAAACTCTTAATTTCTCCTGTGGTTCCTTTTCTGGCTGAAGACTGAGAAGATTTTGGAGAAGATGAAGGAGAGAAGACTTTGGCCCAGAGAAGCTGTGGCTGCTCCATCCCTGGAAGTGTCCAAGGCCAAGTTGGAGCAACCTGGGATAGTGGGAGGTGTCCCTGCCCATGGCAGGGGGTGGAACTGGATGAGCTTTAAAGTCCCTTCCCACCCAAACCATTCCATGATTCCATGACATTAAATATCCAGAGTATTTGGGACATGAGTCTCTAATTTCTTCTTCATCTCCTTCTGCCAAAGGGGGGGAAAACCACTTCCAGCCTGTAGCTCTCTGTTTTAACTGCAGAGTCTCTGTGATTGTGCCACATACCTGCCTCTGTTCTTCCCATGGACTTGTGAACCAGCTGACCAGCTCCAAGCAGATTTGAAGAAAGGATGTCACAAATGGAAGGAAATCCATGAGTGCTCAGGGGAATTCTGTCCTTCTGCTCTGAGAGCAGTTGACACACCAGTCACTGTGTCCTTGTCTGCTCAGGAGAACTTTGGTCCCAAACTACCCTCCACGTGCTTCTGCAGCAGCTGGAAAGTGTCAAAAGACTTTTGGGAAGGAGCTGTGATCTGTGAGAAAGGGGAGGGAGCAAAGTTTGTGAATCTGTGGGAAACCCATCCCTGGAAGTGTCCAAGGCCAGGTTGGAGCCACCTGGAATAGTGGGAGGTGTCCCTGCCCACGGCAGGGGGTGGAACTGGATGATCTGTAAGGTCCCTCCCAACCCAAACCAGTCCATGAGTCCTTGATTGTATAATGTGTGAAACCAAGCCACACTTTCCATGTTAATGTTTTTACACATTAATTTGAATTTTCACCCTGGAGCCAAATAACTGCCTGGCTTTGAAGAGACCAAGTTTGTATTTGCTTGTAACTTTAATCTCCCCAAAACTGCCAAAAGAATGATTTTAACTCGGCACTCTTTGTTTCTTTTGTTTAAAGATGTGTTTAATTCTTCTTCACAAACTTTTTCAATGAGATATTATCATTAAAATAACTGTATTAAACTCAGCATCATGAATAATTCATGATGCAATCTTGAAAAAAACAGCCCTGCAAAACTGCAATAATTAGTTTTATGTGATAGGAAAGGCATTATTTTCATATTTAGACAGGAAGCGAATATTTATTTAGATAAACCATTCATGGTGTACTAAATTACAGCAGAAACTAGTGTTTGTAATTTAAAAAAATGACAAGTCAATTTGAAAACCAGCCCTAAGATGCAAACTCATACCTTGCCACCTACCTGATAAAATTGATTACTTTGTGTATTTATGCATTTGCTGTTAAATGGGAGGTTTTCAAATGTGATTGCACATTGAAAATTAGAGTTGAGCCCACAATGTTGCCTTTTAGGATTCTTTTTGCATTCAGTTGTAATATTTGCAGGAGTAATGTCTATCATTTTCTGGGGACACAATGACAATTCTCATTATTTCCTTCCAGCCCTGTACACAACTTTAGAGAAGTTGTGGGATGGTTGGCTGAAGTCTTGGTGCACGTTTCAGTGTAAGATTTTCCTGGATCTGGGATTGGAAGCTGCCTAAATACTGTTATACAAAAATAACCTGCCTCTTCCCAAAGAAGCCTGCCTGGCAGTTTGGAGGCAAACTGCCTTTTCTTCTCCTACTGACATTTTAGGAAACCTTCTCCTTTTCCCAAACATGGAGTAAGGAATTGACCTGAGTGAATTTCCTGAACTCTGTCCTCCCCAAAATTCTACATTTTGCAATATCCTGAATTTCTAGTTACTGACTTACTCAAACTGAATGGCATTTTTTCAATTTAATTAATTATCACATTCAGAGCAAATAAGAAAAAAACAGTTTTATTTCTTTAAGCTGTGACTGGCAGGGCTTCCAGGCACATGCAAGGAGAGGGCCATGGATATTTTCACATTCTCTGTTGACCTCAGGCCTTGGCTGCTGCATGTTTTTCCAGGACCTGGCAAGATGAAGTGTAATGTCACTTGAATTTCAAATACTGAGTATTTTCCACATGATCCAATTAGTAAATTGTGGAGCCTGGCTTTGCATCCTGAGCTCAGAAAAGTTTTGAGAAGTTACTCTGATCTTGGCAGTCTGTGGGAACAAGGGTTTTAATAAAATGGCTTGAATAATAAATACATTTATTTATTGATTTACAACTAGTGCCTTGCTTTTATTAATGCTGGAAGTGCTTTCTGCACTAGTGACTATTGAATGAATTGAAGTTTACTTTGTGCTGGGTGGGTAAAGGTGAGTTCTGTGAGCTGTTAGATCCAGGTAGGTGTAGGGTTAAAATGAATCTTTGAATAAAACCCTGTTCACAAAACAGAGCTGAAGACCTGCCAGAAAATAAAATCTAATGACATAATTGCATCTGGGTACACACAGCAGGGACACTGTAATGGATGTGGACAGGTATAATTCTGGCATTTCCAAACTTCTGAGCACCTGAGCTTGTGATGTGAATGTGACGTGAACGGAATATTGGAGTGGAGTGATGCTGTGAAAAAGGGCTCCTTGAAATGCTGTCAGTGGCTCAGAGCAGCTGATGGAAGTTTTATCCATATTAGAAAATCACAGGATCGTTTAGTTTGAGAAAGCCCTCTGAGATCATTGAGTCCAACCATCCCCCAGCACTGCTAAGGCCACCACTGACCCACATCTCCAAGTGCCACATCCACAGAGATTTGAAATCCCTCCAGGACAGCTGGGCCAGGGCTGGACAAACATTCTGTCTGTCCCTCTGCTCTGGGGACAGGCTGGGAGAGCTGGAGGTGTAGAGAAGATGCCAGGGAGACCTTAGAGCCCCTTCCAGAGCCTAAAGGGGCTCCAGGAATGCTGGAGAGGGACTGGGGACAAGGGATGGAGGGACAGGACACAGGGAATGGTTTTCTAAAAAAGGGGAGACTCAGATAACAGGAAGAAATTTTTTCTAGTGAGGGTGGGGAGGCCTGGCACAGCTTTCCCAGAGAAGCTGTGGCTGCCCCTGGATCCCTGGAAGTGTCCAAGGCCAGGTTGGAACCACCTGGGACAGGGGGTGGTGTCCCTGCCTAAGGCAAGGGGTGGAACAAGATGGTCTTTAAGGTCCCCTCCAACCAAAACCATTCCATAGCTCTAGAATTCTAATACTTTGAATATCAGCTGTGACTGACTCTCAGGGCACATGCTGAACGTTGTACTCAATGATTTTAATATGAGCAATGACAACTTAGGCCTTGTCTTCCCTTGTTTAAATCTTATTGTGTGGTGCTTCCTTACCTTTCAGAAGCTTCCAATGGAGGGAGACGTTCAGCACCGCTCTGCACTCCTACAATTCTTTCCCTGGATTTAATATCTCTTTTCTAGTGGTATTTGGTGAAATGTGTTAGCTGGGCTTTAATTACACTCTTCATGTCTTGAGCAGTACCTGGATGTCTGGCATGGGAAGTAAGGCAGAGGTGTAGTAGATAAAGGTTATTGCTGTAGGAGTTGTGCAAATAGCTCTGCTATAGCTCATTTATTCCTTAGGATTCTTTATTTTTTGCATCTCTATGGTGGTTTTAGAATCCCCTCTCTACTGACTGGTTCTCAGTTGAAACACCTGGAAATATTTAGTTCTACCAACTAGGAAGACCCACCATTGTTCTTTTCCCCGTGTCATTTCCTCTACCAGGAGGAGGCTGTAAAATATTAGCAAACAATTTTTTAATCTCTTGACTAAAGGCAGCATCAGAATAGTCCTCACAGCGGGTTTGACACCCTGTGTAACTTCATATCCTGCTCAAAGCAGGGCCTGCTCATTCCATCAAAGCTGATCTTTGTAAACTTTTGTTGTGCTAATGCAAAACTCCCCCAGGGCTCTCCGAGGCACCAGCACAGATTTTAACATTTTGCCTCCTGCACTGCTGGATTCTGTGTAAGTCACCTAAAAGGCAGCGAGGATTTTGTTTCTTTCTTTTTTTTTCTTTTTTTTTTTTTTTTTAATGCCAGTTCTTTGTTCCTTCAAAGGTTTTTCAAGGCGTTTTCCACTGTTTTTGTGGGTGCACTGGTTTCTTTCCGTGATTTAAAGTCAGGAGAAGATTTTTCTCCGTTACTTTATGAACGGACAGGTTCTTTCTGAGCTTTCAAAGGCACTGCAAGAGACAGGGTTGTGTTGTTACCAGCACGGTCAGATCTTTCTGAATAACAAAAGAACCTTCCAAAGATCCTCTGTAGCAAGATGAGAATTTATTGTGGATGGGTAGTGAGGTTTCTTCTCACAGCTCCTCGAGTTCCAAGTCTCAGCCCAACAATAACATTGGTAAAATGGGATATGAAGGTGTGTTTCCTATGGAAAATAAACCCCTTGGGCTGGGAATGCTGTAAAAAATACTTTCCCTTTTTCTAGATAAAATTTCTGCCCTATGGTGGCAGTGGCTTGATCAGGCACCCTCTGGGTTGTGTGTGAAATAAATACTCTTCAGGCTTTAGGATCACAGGGTCGTTTAGGTTGGAAAAGACCTCTGAGATCATCAAATCCAACTGTTAATCCAGCACTAACCCATGTCCCCAAGTGCCACGTCCATAGGGATTTTAAATCCCTCCAGGCAGCTGAGCCAGGGCTGGACAACCCTTGTGGTGAAGGAATTGATCCCAATATCCAACCCTCTGGTGCAAGTTGAGGCCTCTTAGGATTCCTGCAGGAGGGAAGAGGGAAGCATTGGATCAAATCAATATCAAAAGGAGCAAAGGAATGAGGGGTTTGCAGCACAGTTAAAAACAATCAATAGAAAGGAAAGCCTTTCCCCTTCATTAGGAAAAGGGGAAAGCCACATTATTTTTAAATTAATAGAAAAAGTAGGAGCTTTGTCCTGTAATGAAAACTGCAAATGTGCCCCATCAGGAGTGACCCTGGAGCTACTGAGGTGGGAAGGGTGTGAACCTCAATAACTGCTGGAATAAAGAGGAAATTTCCAGATAACCAGAGTGGTGAAAAGATGACAAGCCCAGTGTGATTTCAAATAATGTGGTTTTCCTTTACAGAAAGGTCTGTGTCTCTTTGACATGACATCATAAATAATTCTGTCCTCAGTACAAGTTATGACTTAAAAAAAAAATATTCTGAATGTAAATGCCAGGACCAAGGATCTGATTTGACTCTTGCTTTCATCAGCTGTGAATTTTTGGCAGCTTACAGCACTAACACTGAGGTTAAATGTACCAGTGGCATATGACAGGGTTTAGTGTCAACAGAATGAAGATTAACTTGTTCCTTCTGCTAAAAAAAGACTGATATTTGCAGTTCAGTTTCTTAAAAATATTTTTGAGGGAGCTTTTAGGGCCTATCTCTGAGTGCCTGAGCACATCAGCCTCTACATTTGAGCCAGTGTAATTATGGAGAAATATTATATTTCATGGAGAAATGTGATGTATATTAATTTCCTGTTTCACTGGCATATTTTGTTTACTTTGCTTAAGTAACTACTGAGAGCAAAATGATTACATTTTACTCAGAAACCTTGTTGTTCCATATAGGTGGTAAATAGTCACTCTGCTACATTTACAAAATTATTTTGATGTTATTTATGCCAAACTTCCTTTCAGAAAAGTCAGTCATCTCCTTTCATAGTATTTAAAGTTTGTTCTCCTGTGGTGTGTTGTGCATATAAATGTTTATTTTCTGGAAGGTTTTTTAAAATTGAATCTCACTTCAACAAAGTCATTCAACAAATTTCATTTTAATTCTTATTAAGATTGGGCCAGTATCTCTTAGACACCTTTTAATGTTGTGATTGACATTTTAAAGCAGTTGGAGGGTTAAAAAACCATGAGTTTGAGGACTGAAATTGAGTTAATTGCAATAGGTACATAAATGAATGTATGATTTAATGATTTTATTAATTTTACACAAAGAGCAGCTGTAAAGTCACACTGAGAGGATTCTTTAGCAAACATATTTTAAGTTCTGTCCAGACAAGAGGAGCAAATGAATATGTGCTGGTATTATTCTTATAGAACTAAATAAACAACTTGGAAATAGATTCAAGGTCACAATGTAGGAAAAAGTGTTTGTGATACAGGTTACCTTCACTTCTTTGCTTTCTGCAGCTTTTATTTCCATTTTTCAGTGTTCTAATGTCATCTTTGGAATAACCCCCAGACAGGGCAACCCTTGAATAAACTCTGTGAGTTGTGGACTTTTCAAAGGGGTTTTTTGGGTAATTACAGTGATGAATACATGAGATCATCTCCTCTGATTTGATCTAAGTAGAGGAGCTGAGAGGATGGACATGAGAGATGCTGTGGAAATCTCTTATCACCAGTGCTCTGGCAGGGAAGGACCATTTCACATTCAAAAAGGTCCCCTATGTGACAGTGATGCTCATAAATTAGGGTTTTTTATGATAGAGATCTTGGATGAACTAATTTCTCGTTACCAGAGATACCAAACTAAAAGTTCCTGCCATTTTCCTTTTGATATGAGGATCTTAGTTAATAAAACAAACAAAAAAAGCACAAAATTATTATTTTAAGTTTGACAAGTCCACTTTTCATAGTCACCAGAGCAAAGTATATTTTATATTTTGCCATTCTCACAGATTACTTTAAGCAACATAAATTATTTTGTCCACATCTATGTCCATATTTATCTGAATGACTTCCTGAGTTCACTCTACTCACTCCAGTTGTGCTGTTGAGAAGAATAAATAGAAGGTTCTTTTCAGCTACAATCAGTCTCTAAACTTTGCTGATCAAGTTCTTAGTAAAAACTTCTAGTTCTCAAAATAGCCCCATTGAAAAAAATTACCTGAATGGATGTACATATTTATATTTTTATATATATAAACACTCCCATTATTTGTCCATGTTAATAGTGCTCCTGCACAGAGACATAAAGAACATTTCAGGCTCAGGTCATGATGCTGCTTTTCAGAATAAAAGAGAATAAACATCTCCTTCCAAACTTTTAATCTTTTTTGTATTCATACTTCTTCAGCTCTAGTAATAGCTGGACAAAGTAAATTTCGAAGTCTTCCTGTTTGATTGTCATTCAGGTTTATTTACTTGGTGCCAGCTCATGGTTGAACTTCTGTAAAACTGCTATTTTTGCTCCTTCCTGGCATTTTCTCAGCTGAATTCTTTAATTCTTGTCATACCTACAAAGTGCTGCGTGAGATCCCTTTATAGGTCTTAAAGCTTCTTGGATTTAGAACATGCAGGATATCTGGGGTATGGATAAATAGACTGATTTTGTGTTTCCATTTTGCTTCCAAGTAGCTGTTGCTTTGAAGAGAGAAATATAGAATTATATAGTTGGGTAACTTAAGAACTACAACTTCATCATCTATATTTTTATTCTGTTTGTAAATGTTAAAACATTACATTTCAGTGTGTTACAGAAAATTTTTCCTGTTTTCCCTTCTGTTTTTCAGGGAGCTAATTTGTTTCATGTGTCCCTTGCCACAACATAAGATTGGAACTAGACGGTCTTTAAGGTCCCTTCCAACCCAATTCCTATTCTGTGATTCTTTGAGTTACACAAAGCCAGGAATTGCTTCTGGTGCCTTCTGCACAGTTTGGGGCTGTTTTGAAGAGCTGAGACCTGATGATTTAACTCCTGTGTTATTTGAACTTCTCTGGTGTAAACTCTCTATCCAAGAGCTCCTGTCAAGGCAGCACTGGAGCTTTGTGTTTCAGACTTGGGATGGATGAAGTGAAGGAAGTGTTTGCACGGCTGGGAAGGGACACAAGTCCAAATGGAAACAGTGATTTCTAGCAACCCTTTCATGTCTCACTTCTCTGTTGTCCCTGAGGGTCAATGAGGTGTCCAGGGGCCTCCTTCTGGAATTACTGAGTTACAGAATATCCTGAATTGGAATGGACCCATCAGGACCATCCAGTCCAACTCTTGGCCCTGCCCAGGACACCCCAACAATCCCACCCTGTTCCTGAATTGTCCAAACATTCCCTGAGCTCTGGCAGGTTTGGGAAGTGCCCATTCCCTGGGGAGCCTGTTCAGTGCCCAACCACCCTCTGGGACAAGAACCTTCTCCTAAAATCCAACCTAACCCTGCGCTGGCACAGCTCCAGCCCTTCCCTGTCATGGGTCACAAGAATAAAGCAGCTCTTGGCTTGGTCTTTTTGTTGCTTTGGTTTCTGACTGTAAGAGGCTCAAGAGGATTTTTGTTGTTTTATGGAAGAAGTTCTTTCTCCAGCTCTTTTTGAAGAATTACTCCAGGTGTTTTTGTTGCAGTGAAGGATCATTACAATTTGAGAGAGACAAATACTGTGCCTGGCTTTCTGGAAACAGAGTCCTGGGAACATTTGGGTGGAAGAGATTTTCCCATGTCTTTAGTTCAACCTCCTGCACTTGGAGCAGATTCCTCAGGGCTTTGACTGGTAGAGGACCAGGCAGGTCCCTCTGCCTTTCTGTATTTCACCAGATTTATGACAAATTTATTATTCTTTCTTGTTTTGAAATTCCCATGTTTCATTTTCAGTCTGCAGCCTCTTGTCACTTGAGTTACATCTGCAAGGAAAGTTTGGTCTCATCTTCCCCACACTCATGAAGTTACACAGAGAGCAACGAGGGCCTGGAGGGACAGGAATCCTTCCCACTGACACAGGGCAGGGTTAGATGGGATGTTGGGGAGGAATTCCTGGCTGGGAGGGTCTGGGCTGGAATTCCCAGAGATGCTGGGGCTGCCCAAGGAAAAGCTGGAGCCCCCTGGGACAGTGGGAGGTGTCCCTGCCCATGGCAGGAGGTGGAACGAGAAGGTCCCTCTGTACCTCTCTGCATTTCAACCTACATTTTAGTAGCCTTGTATAAATATCATCCTTCTGGCAATGAGCTGAATTCCTAAAGCACCAGGTAAGAGGCAACTCCTTTAAGCAGTTCTGCAAACTGTCCATGGGCTGCATGGATGGAATCACATATTTTTTAAGACAAAGGGTCATTTATTCCACGTCTAACTGCTGTTTTCTTCTTGGATTACAGTGTTTGCTCCCTAAGCAATGCTTTCCAAGCAGGTGACTGCAGTCGTATGTTTTACAAATGCAAAATACCTAAAATTAATATTTACTTTTGGAAGCTGAAGTTATGGAAATACCATAAAATAAACATAGGGCAAATGAAAAGAGAAAAAAAAATTAAATATATAGGAATGTGTATATTTTGAAACTGCCAGGATCTGCCATGAGCTTTCAGATGTTAAATACCATATTGTCTTCTTATTACTTTTATTTTATTCTTTTACCTTGGCTATCAGAAGAACAAATGATGGTGGAATTTAGAGGATGAGCAGTGAGGATCAGGAGATTGAAAGTAATATTTGCAAGTCCTTAAAGATGAAGGTAGCAGGGAGGCAAATGGTTTCCAAAAAAGGGACATTTCATGGAGTGATTTATCCGATGTGGCTTTGCCATTTGTTGTTTCATTCCAGTCTTGTTGCTATGGGAACCAATTTTACTGTTGCAATGATTGTTAATCAGGATTTGTAGTTAAACCATTTTTACACAAGGCCTTATATCCTTCCAGATTAAATCACAGCTCTCACTGACAATGGTGTTCATCAAACATTATCACCAGAAATAAAACCTGACCAACCTTCCTGGTGGTTTTCTCTGCCTTACCAGAAATAGGGAGCAGAAGCTTGAGTTAACTTTTACAGGAACTCAAGGATTCTGCTTCAGTTACATCTGTCATGCTTGTACAATTCCAGGAAAAGGAAGGAAAAAACAAACCCAAACAAGGCTAACAGTATAATAATTTTATTTTTCATTTAAATGGAAATGACTTGAATACTCTGGAAATACACTGTCTGCATATCCCTTCTTTAAGCATCTCTTACTTAGAATTAAAGCTTAAGGTCATCTAAACTTAAGAACTTCTCCCAGGAAAAGAAAAAGATTTGTGTTTGTGAAGGGAGGATTCAACACTCAAACTTCAGGTGCCTAAAATATTCTGTATCCTTTCAGTCTTCCCTCTGATTTTACAGCTGTCCCTGCAAAGAGGTGTTGGCAACAATAGGGACAAATAGGTGTGAGTTGTAGATCCTTGGTTCAGGAAAAGGAGGATCTCTGGTCCTGCTCTGTTCTCTGTAAAGGAAATAGGAATGGGAAGAATTCTTTCCATCCAAATTTACTCTCTTGGCATCCTCAGGAGCTGTGCTGAAGTATTTGTCTGGACACTGAGAACTGAAAGTAGTCAAGATATATATTTCTGCTTGATTTCTTTTATATATCCTACTATTTTTTAGCTACCAAACATATAACTTAATTTCTGAAAGAAAAAAAAAAGGTAAATTGTAATTGATGAAATGCTGCACTCAAAATTCACACAAAAAATAAATGAGAATGTTTAAGAGAAGTGGTGACCAATATTGCTCATCATTTTAATGCAATCATTAAACAAAACACTTGTCTCTGATCCAAACTCCTGACCTGTGATGGCAGAGCTCCAGTTCTTCCCTCCCCCAGGCAGCTCCTTCAACTTGCACGAAGCAAACTTATCAACCCAAGATTTGTGGTGGATTTTGGGAGGAAATCAGGTGGCTCCCGCTAGTTTGAGCACAGCCTGGGCTGGGGATTATTTTCCTGTCTGCTCCAGTACTTGAGTGGCATTTTGGCAGAATTTCTCAAGTTCTACACCAGAAGGATGCAGAATTGCCAGTGCTGTTCCCAGGTTTACGTTTATCATTGAATCACAGAATCACAATGGTTTGGAAGGGACCTTAAAGCTCATCCCATTCCACCCCCTGCCATGGGCAGGGACACCTCCCACTATCCCAGGCTGCTCCGAGCCCCATCCAACCTGGCCTTTATCTGATAGTCTGTTATCAGTGGGATACATCCAGGTAGGATTTTAGGTGATATTTTACACAAACTCTACAAATTTTTGGATTTTTTTTTCCCCTGATGAACCAAATTCCCAACATCTCTCATTTAAGTCCCTCCTGGTTGAGCCAGGACTATCTATGCCACAGTTTTGTTTTCACTTCATTTTACCCAAGAACACCAAGGGATGCACAATCAAAACATCAACAAGGTGTTACTCACATTGTTTTGATCCCTTTCCTGATTTTCCTTCTCCCTTCCTTTTCCATGTTCACTTCTCCCAGGCCCAGCCCCCACTATAATTCTGATTGGCTAAATTAATTCTGCAGCATCCTGCTGTGAATAATTATGTTCCTCCAGTGTGGAGCTGGATGCCTTTCTCTTCTCCCCCTCCTCCTTCTCCTTGCCTAAATTATAATGTGACAATTGGAGCTCACAGCTGGCTCATCAGAGGTGGCCAGTTTGGGAATTGGCACATCTGAATGTGCCTCTCCGTTAACTCCCTGCCTTGATTGCTTAAGACAAGACATATGTAAACCCCCTGATTATTCCCATTTTGTGCCGTTCACAAAGATCCTGCTTTAAACTGCAAAGCTGTTGTGTTGGTTGGGGGAGGGGAAATTACAGGAATTTTTCTCTTCCCCTCCCCACAGTTCCCTCCAACAATAAATAGCTGTCAGACTTATGTCAAGAATGAAATTATAGGAGCACATGAGGCCTTGATTACATTGTTTTGGATAGATTGCTATTAGCATACTGAAATGAAGTCTAATTTTTCAGTGCTTTAGCTCAGTCAAGAATCAAGTGGCACAGGAGGGGGAAGGGATGTGACCCCCAGGAACTGAATGATGTAATTCTGTGTGGCCCTTCTGTGGTGCAAACCCTTCAGGGAGCAGTTAAAACACTGAAATAAATGGATGTTTTCTGCTGAAATATATGTTGAGTTGGGAGGTAAAGGCAGAGCTGATGTGTTGCTGAACAAATTGTTCTCAGAATTACAGGATTATTTAGGTTGGAAATGACCTCCAAGATCGCTGAGTCTCACCTATGTCTGATCCCCACCTTGTCCCCCAGCCCAGAGCACTGAGTGTCACCTCCAGCCGTTCCTTGGACACCTCCAGGGATGGGGACTCCAACCCTCCCTGGGCAGAAAGAAATGAAGAAACCATGAAGAAACCCTTTCTGTGAAGAAATTCCTTCTGATGTCCAACCTGTCCCTCCCCTGGCACAGCCTGGGGCTGTTCCCTCTCATCCCATCCCTTGTTCCCTGGGAGCAGAGCCTGATTCCCCTGGCTCCCCCCTCCTGTCAGGGAGCTGCAGAGAATTCCAGGTGTTTCCTGAGGCTCCTTTTCTCCAGGCTGAGCCCCCCCAGCTCCCTCAGCCCCTTCCCTGGACACTCTCCAGCCCCTCAGTGTCCCAGAGGTGCCCCCAGCACTGGAGGTGCCCCAGCACAGGGACAGTCCTGGGTCTGCTGGTCACACATTTGTACTTTGAACTTTAAATGTTTTAGTACCTGTGGCTCCTAGGATGGGAGTTTTATTAGTCACAGGTACTTTGCTGTCTCTGATTTGTTGGGTGGAAGTAAATAAAAACTGTTTTCACCGATTCTTTAAACAATGGAGCTGGAGTTTGGAAAGGGTCAAGATTCATTTGAGTTCCCTGGGACAACTGAGAGCAGCGAGAAGAGGAATGAGCTGGGCATGATGAGCCATAAAAACTCTGTTTCCAGGAGTGGGAGTAGACCCTGTTCTTTCTGAGTGGGTGAGAAGCACAAATCACCCAAATCAAGCATTTAGAGAGGATTTATACCACAACATTGTGAATTTGCTGGATGACACATACTGTGCAGAAAGTTCTTATCAAAATGTTTGATAATTTGAAAAGCTGAGCACTTGATGATGATTTGAATTAATAGAATTCCATCAGATGCAGAGGGATGTGGTAATTACAACTAATTCAATCTGAAATGCCCCTAAAATGAAACAAAATTCCTTGGTTATTCTTTAAAAGGCAGTTATGAAAGCTGCTGTTTTGGAGGCCTCTCCTTACTCAAAGAAAACCCTGTTAACTTTGTTGGAAGGTTGGGAATCTCTCGATTCCATGGTATGGAGCTCATTGGCAAAGGCTACTGGGAATGCCAAGGGTTTACAAGAGCTCTTAGAAGAAAAAAAAAACCCATGAAAAGCTGTTAAACATTTAGTAGAACTTCTAAGAGTTGCCTTTAGTGCAGATAACGTGAATGGGAGTTCTGTGAGGAACATCCACAGTTACACTGGGAAACTTCTAAAGCACCATCAAAGAAAGGGACCCAGATGTGGGTTTGGTCAGGTCCTGCCTGGATGTTCTTAGGGCTGTATGGAATACTGAGCCTCTTGCATTGCAATTAGTATTTACCAAAGGTTTTTCTTTGTGTGCACTCCAAAGGATTGGTGTTAAATTCCAAAGCTTGTCTTGGACTATTTCAGGAGGTTGGCCTTCTCTGAGCGTTTCCAATGTAAAAGTAAAAAGACAATTTCAAAAGCTCTTACTAAGATAAATACTATTAATTCCCAGGTTTTAGTTGCTTCAGGTTTAGGTGCAGAGAGTAGCAGAAAGAGAAAGAAGGAGTGAAAGGTGGTGTTGGAAACATTATTTATTTTGCAAGTTCTAAGCTGCCTTGGCCTGTGTTATGACTGGGAGGCCAAAGCATTAAACTCGGTGCCTGAAAATAGATTGTGGTGGTTTGAGGAGCATTTAATGAGTTTCTTTGTCATAACTCAGGGCTTGGGGATCAGTTCTGTGCTGTCTGATGAGGGAGCCATGGGAAAATGAAAACAGCTCAGCAGGGTTTGGTGTTCCCTCGTGCCTGGGGCCTGCAAAGTCAGTTTGGTAGTTCTGAAATACTTTTTATAGCCATTGTAGGGAATTCTTGGTACAGCCCCAAAAGCACATTTATTGTCTGTGTAATGGTTTGCTAAGAAATGTGAGGACAAAAGGCTCCAGGGAGACCTCAGAGCCCCTTCCAGAGCCTAAAGGGGCTCCAGGAGAGCTGGAAAGGGACTGGGGACAAGGGATGGAGGGACAGGACACAGGGAATGGCTTCCCAGTGCCAGAGGGCAGGGAGAGATGGGATATTGGGAAGGAACTCCTGGCTGGAAGGGTGGGGAGGCCCTGGCACAGGTTTCCCAGAGAAGCTGTGGCTGCTCCATCCCTGGAAGTGTCCAAGGCCAGGTTGGAGCAACCTGGGATAGTGGGAGGTGTCCCTGCCCATGGCAGGGGGTGGAATGGGATGAGCTTTTGGGTCCCTTCCAACCCAAACCACTGGATTTTTATGATCTCTCTCACAATTAGGTGAATACTTGAAATTGTCGTATTACAATTTTCTTGAAATGACACAAAGCCCAAGTAATTGAAGTGAGTGTTAAAATGTCATTTATCCCAAGATCAGAGGGAGAAACAAACTGGAAAAGGATAAATTCATAGAGGATAACGATTTTAAATTTCATATGGCAAGATGAACTCAGATAGGAAGTAGAGAGATAGATATGGAAAGAAATATTTTTTTAAATATCCCTAAGTGTCATTTTGAGAGTCATAATCCAATAAACAAAGAATTTTAAAAATTCTATGTAACCTTTCCAAACAAAGCAGATTTTTTATGTAGAGATGTTGCCAATTTTCCAGTCTGTGGTGTCTGAACTTTGAATTTCACTGGTGTGAACGTGTGGTAAATGTTTCCTATGAGCACTTCTTGTAAGTCAGTAGTGTTCCCATTTAAAAGAATTAAAGAGAGGAATAATCTGTGAGACATCTCAAGTGCTTTACAAAACCAGGGAGAGAATGCAAACTCATCTTAGTCCCCACATGAATTAATAAAAAGAGCAAATAAAGTGCTAACACAGCCAGAGGGAAAACTGTGACATCACTTGTTTCCTGAGAAATGGGAATTTCAGCCATAATTAACCCAGCACTAGAACACTTGTGACAATGCTATTGATTAACTAATCAATGATAACTAACTACACATCTCTAAATTATGTAGTTTAAAACACATTGCATTATAGCAATGGCAACAAACCAATTAAAGGGCTTTGAAAGCATGCAACTAATCATTTATTGCACACTAATTGTGACCAAAATTCTAATTACTGTGTGGATTCATTACATCATATTCAGGAATGTGAAAACATGTGATTGTGTTCATCATGATCATATCAAACGATCTCTGGAACACACTATGAAGAAATAATGTTAATTTTCTGTCTTCTTTATAATGTTCTTGTTACAGATATGAACTTCATCTCTTTCTATATATGAATATATATGTGTGTATGTATATTTTTATATGCCCAGAGAAGCTGTGGCTGCCCCATCCCTGGAAGTGTCCAAGGCCAGGTTGGACCCACCTGGGAGAGTGGGAGGTGTCCCTGCCCATGGCAGGGGGTGGAATTAGATGATTTTAAGCTCCCTTCCAACCCAAACCATTCTGTGTTTCATTATTCATATTTATAATAGTTATTAATTTTATACAGGTAATGCCTGGCTTAGTGTGTCCCAATTCTAGGGTGTCCTCAAGGTGATAATTCCAAATCTACCATTTTTTTTTAAATAATGTTGTTTTTATCATCTTTTTGAAGATAGGATTGAATATTTTAAAGTTCTTTAATAAAATATATGTGCTGGAGAGGTTTTGGGTGGCAAGTGGTAAACAACTGACAGCAGGATAAATGTGTTTGTGTGTAGGATCTGCTCCCTGAGTGAAGTGAGATTTGTGTGCTGAATTATTATTTGGGGTGTGCTAACAAATCAGAATTTTCTCTTTGGAAGATGGTTGGACAATAATAAGGATTTGTATCAGCATTCCTAAGGTTGCTTTCCTTTTATTTTACCTGTAAACTGTGGCAAACATCTTTAGGTAAAGATAGTTAAGTATGTAGGTCTCAAAAATAAATGGGAATTGAACATTTTACAACTCTCTTTCTGATGTGATTAGTGTGAAAATGAATAGTAACAGGAAAAGATCAGGAATGGATGGGAAAGAGGTGGGGGAAGAATTACCAAAAATCTGAAGAGCTTCTGAGAAATAAAGGTGCACATTAAGGATTGGACTCAGTTCAGGGTTAATCCAGCTGAATTTAGAGGTGTTTAAATGCAGTTTTGTCCCAGCTCTCTTAGTCACTGTTGGTGAGACCCCCTGAATCACCAAGCAGAGAAGAAAACATATTTTTCTTAATTAATGCCTTTGAATTTAATGGTTCAGCTTGATGATCTCAGAGGTCTGTTCCAACCCAAATGATTCTGTGATTCCATTACCTTTTATTCATTTTGGAAATGATAAATTAACATTTCCTGTAGAAGGGGAGTGAACCCAAGCATCCCATTTCCAAAGGACACTCTTAAAGTATCCTAAATGGTGGCTTTGAGTTATTCCTAATCCACTGCAAATACAGTTTTATGGTAGAAGAGATTATCACTTGATGATCTAAAATACATTTTTCAGTGAGTACACTCCTGAGAATTTGCTGGTAAATCCTTAGGAACCTGAAAAAAAAAAGCCAGGAAAAAAAGGACTGAGATGTTAAAGATACACAGACAGGTGAAATGGCAGCTGAAGTGCAAATAAACTGTGTGAGGTGTAAAGAAAATACATAAAGTGCTGGAAATTGTCTCACAAAATGACATTGTGATTTTGTGGGCTTGAAATACACGGTTGCAGGAGATGGGGAATTTCACAGACGTGATCCTAATAAAAATGTCAAACACCTCAAATAAGGTCATTATTGTGCCCTACTTGCCTGGTTTGAGTGCTGTGTCCTATTTGGGGCATTCCTTTAAAGATAGCACAGACAAACTGGGTCGAGTCTGTACATAATCCACCAATACATTGAGTTTTGCAGAATAATATTCAGGAAGAAAGTTCAGAGGGAATCGGAGTGTTTCCCCTCAGTAAATAAGTAAATAAAGGTGAAAGCTGAAGGGCCACAATCAGCACAGAAGGGAACTTTTCCACTCAATAACAGAGCAGTAGATACAGCACTGCTCATTTCTTCCTGGAAATTCTGAGCAGTGTTAAGGATCATTTGGGGCTATAAAGTTCAATTTCTCTAAAGTGTCAGTTTTGTGTTGCCTTCACAAGAGGCAGTGGCAGAGCAAGGCACAGCAGGAATACCCTGCCAGGAATGGAACAAATATTAATGTAGGACAAATGCAGTTTTCCTCTGGCACTTTGCAGACTGGCACAGTGAGAAAATACTCCCCACAGAACTTGTGATAATAAATCAAGATTAAAATGAAGTTTAACCTGGAGTATGAGGGCCTTCAACTGGGAATTCTGTGAATGAGCAGCTCCCTTCAGGACTGCATTCTTCAGGCTGTGCCTGCTCAGAGCTTTTTTTTCATGTTAGTATGAGAAAAGTGAGAACTGAGGACATTTTCAACACCCCTCTGCTCCTCCAGCTCAGAGATCTCCAATGTGAGGAGGTCATGGAGCTGCTGGAGAGTCCAGAGGAGAACAAGGAGAAGCTCCAAGGGCTGGAGCCCCTCTGCTCTGGAGCCAGGCTGGGAGAGCTGGGGGTGTTCAGCTGGAGAAGGGAAGGATCCAGCGAGAGCTTGGAGCCCCTTCCAGAGCCTGAAGGGGGCTCCAGGAGAGACGGAGAGGGACTTGGGACAAGAGATGGAGGGACAGGACACAGGGAAGGGCTTCCAGGGCTGCCAGAGGGCAGGAGAGATGGGATATTGCTTTCCCAGAGAAGCTGTGGCTGCCCCATCCCTGGAAGTGTCCAAGGCCAGGTTGGAGCCACCTGGGATAGTGGGAGGTGTCCCTGCCCATGGCAGGGATTGGAACAGGATGATCTTTAGGGTCCCTTCCAACCCAAGCTATTTCATTATTCTGTGATTTTCCTTGCCCTAAAGAAAGACATTTACAGAAAGTTTACTAAAAGTAAAATTTGATTCAGGACACATTCTGTAGCTCCATCATGTTCCAGGACTTTTGTTCCCATTTCAGTTTTTCAATGGAAAAGAATAACCCCTGAGCCCTTACAGGTAGGAGAGAACAGAGGGGACTTTTGGCAGCCAACCCACCACTCAGCATCTTTAACAATACATTCTGGAGCAGGAAACTCGAGGTTATGATTTTTCTGGTATGTAAAGTTCCAGGAAAGATTATTTTATTTCCCAAATAGTCTACAAGGAAAGAGAATTAATAAACCAGGTGGCATAAAAAGAGCTTGAAGACAGTGGTAAAGATGTCTTTGCAAAACTGAAATGATTTTGGTCTTTCCAGCTCAGTGATGAGGTTGAATGTATCTTTACAAGGTTATGCAGAATACAAGAAGAAAAGGCAGAGTTTTTTTCAGTGTTTGTGGAAATAAAATTCTAAATTCTCCTGTGTGAGAGAGGAAGGTCTGAGGTGTTCACTTATGGTTCTGCTGGTTTCCCAAGGGTCAGTCAGACAGCCACTGTCAGATAAGATTTTATTTACACCCTGGAGGCTGAAGAACCTGTTCCAATACTTGGAAACTTTAGTCAAATCCTGAAAACCATGAAAAAACCACTGAAATATTGAAATGAATGTTCTTTCTTCCCCAAGATTGAACTGAAGTAGCTCTTGAATACAAATGTCTTTTTATTCCTTCTAAATTGTCCCATATAAAGAGAAGTTGTTTCACTGAGAACAGGTTGTGGAAAGTGATGGTCAAGAGAGTTTATTCAAGAATTCTTGGAGCAAGCAGCAAACAGCCATGGCATCCAATATTAAACATGTCAGAATTCCTTTTGTATGAGATAGGAGGTGTCTGAGATCCCTGGCCAGTGGGAATAACTAGGTTTTAAGTTTCTGTCTGTGAGAACAGCAGCTTTTCCAACATTAACAAGCCAAGAAAACTTCCATGTGAACTGAACAATTTAAGAGTTTGAGTCAGAAGTGGCAGATTCTGCTCTTCACCATTTAATGCTCTCAAACAGTATTTTGTACCTCAATGTGTCTAAATAAATACACAGAATAGCCCAGATTGTTTGAGGAGACACTGATGGATGTGTTTGTCCCCATACTTTTCATCAGCTGGTAGTTTTTACATATTGATTGAATTCAATGACAGGAGAGGTCTTTTCCAACTTAAATGATTCTGTGGTTGTATGATTCCATGTGCAAATAATTCCATTTGGAGAAGAGTGCCAAATATTTGATGTTGAAAGCAGCATCCTTTCATTTGAGCTTTTTGCTTTTTCACTTGAGCTTTTCACTTTTTCATTTGACTTTTTTACATTTACTCACCGTTAAACAAAGGTGCCATTCTGTGTAAAATGGTAAAAAAAAGGTGGAAGTGCAAAACTAGGAAATGGATCTGTGAAAAACAACAGGTGATCCATGAAGTTTTCTCATGAGAATGAAAAAAGAATGCAAATACAGGACTGTAGGCAGCACTAAAAGTATCACTGGGTAAAATGAGCTCATCTGGGAAAGGAAAACAGAACTGTAATGTTGGGAACAATGGAAAGGTTCAAGGGCAGGTTGGATGGGCTTTGGAGCCACCTGGGATAGTGGAAGATCTCCCTGTCCATGGCTGGGGCTTGAACTGGATGAGCTTTAGTGTCTTCCAGCTCAAACTGTTCCATGATTTTATGATTTTTCCCATATTGTAAATGTTTAATTTCACCACCAGAGTCAAATTCTAATCAATTCTTGAAGGAGTCAGAGCCCAGGAACCTGGGCTTACAGCACAGTATTTTCTGTTTGCTTTTTTATCTTGTGCAAATAATGTGAAATTCTGAATGTTTTGTTGTTTCCTTGGAGCTTCAGGCAGCACTTCCAGAAAGGCAGCGCTGCTGTGATGGGGAGTGTGAGCTCTACAGTTTCATCAAAGGTGTTTCAGGTTGTCTACAAGTCATTCAGTGAACTCTGAACTTTTGGGATCACGGCTCCTCAGAGGGATTTTGACAGATGGGCAACTCTGGGTTTGTTTGGTTTATTGTCTCAGGTTTCTGGCTGCCAATTCTGCCAAGACACAGAATCTGGCTGATCTTCCCCAAGGTCAAAGAAGCATCTGACAAGAAGCAGAAACACGAAGTAGCCACGCACACAATTTCTTCTTGAGTAGATCCCCAACTTCCAAGGTCTTTTTTATTTGGTTTGAATAATGCTCTCAGATTTTGAAAGGAGCAGTGCAGTTTGTTTCTTAAATAACCTCAAAGCTGGGGTCAAACCATCACATTAATTACCTGGAGGTCATTTTGAGAAAATTACTGCCAAACGTGTTGAGAGAAGGTTTTATATTCTCCCAGAAATTATGATCAGCTGTTTCTATGGAAACTGCAACAGGAGTTTATAAAAGCTTTTTAATGGAGGTTTACAAAAGCTTGAACATCCTGAAGTCTCCCAGCATCCAAGGAAAAAGCACATGGAGTGAGTTTCATCCCTGCTGCAACTCGGATTTCAGCCAGAGTTGTATCAGGCATGACCTGAGTGCTCGGCAATTACAGTTTTATAAGATCCAAGGATAAATAAGATAATATTTGTATTGTCATCCTCAAATGCTTGGACACACCCTGGCAGCCTCATGGAATGGAGCAAATCCTGGAGGAAGAGAACTGTAGAAAAATGAACATCATTTCCATCTGTAGAACACTCTGGCCTAGGGTTTGACTTTCCCATTTCCATATTCTATTAACTTTGTGCTCAGGCTGGAGCGAGGCTGAACACTCTGTTTTACACAGGCTTAACTTTAAGCATGTGAATAATAATAATACCAACTTCAATGCATAAAGATAAGAAAATGCTTAAGTGCTTTACTGGCTTAGAGCCAGATTGCTCAGCTCCCAGTGAGAACATGCCCAATATCAGTGATTAATAATAATGAAAGTGGGAATTTGCATTTTCTTAGATAGTTTATTGATAACTTTCCCAAGATGAATATTGCTTTTATCTCCCAAGCACACTCACAGTCTGTTTCTTCCCTGTGAAATTTTTTCAGGAGGTTTTCACTCTCTTTTAGTCAAGAGGACTGATCAACATGAGCCTTGCAAAAAGAGGAATAATGGGGTATTTCAGCTCAAAGTGCACTCGGGGTTTTTAGTGGGATTTTGGGAAGACTCAAAGTATTGCTGTTTTGCTGCCAAACCTGTCATATAAAACCATAAAGCTCAATAGTTCAGGAAAAAAATGTGGGTGGAGTTGTGGTGAAGGAAAGACCATTATGATGGAAACACCCTCATGGATACAGAGATATTATAGATATTAGTTCTGTGTGATCCTTCTGTACAGACCTTTTAACAGCTCCCATTTTTTGAGGGTGATGAAACATTGTATGGAATTGAACCACAGATTATTTGCAGATTATGGAATGGATAATGTTTGTCTGGGTTTGTTTTTGCTAATGAACAATTTGGGATGAAATTAATAATCAAGGTTTGCAGACTTGCATAAATAGTGGATTTTCTTCTTTTGCTAAATGGAAACTGAGTGAAAGGGGAGAGAAAATGGCAAAAAAATGGGAGACACCCCTGATCTGTGTGTAAAGTGGGAATTAGCAAGTGTGAGTAAAACCAATGTATTTTAGAGAATTCCCTGCGATGTTAAAATCAATAAGATGGCACTTTACTTATGTTTGGCCGCCAAAAGGGCACAAGTGACTCTGGCACTGTTCAGCCATCCCTGTTGGTTGCTGGTTTGTGTGGTTTGGAGGAGATTTGAGAGCCCAGTGGTACAGGAGGCCTGCAGTCAAAAGTCAGAAATCAATTCATGATTTTACTTTTAGACTAAAGTAGGATTAAATTGAACCCCATAATTGAACCTCCTCCATCCTCAGTGGGAACAGGTATTTTAGTCAGTCCCTAAAGCTTTTCCCCCTCCATCTCACAACCTAAAGTAAAATTATAGCCCCAAAGCCCCCCAGTAAACATAAATACACTCCATGTGTAATAAGGGGACTAAATATTTTTATTTGTTATAGAGACCCTGATTCTGTTCCAGCCTTTTCCTGTGGAGGGTCCAAGACCAAAATAGATACAAAGGCTAACAGAATTTCAGTGTCGTGGAATCCTGGAATGGTTTGGGCTTGAAGGGACCTCAAAGATGATCCAGTTCCAAGCACTTCCATTGCACAGGTTCAATTCAAGGAACCTTTCCTTGGATCTGTGTCTGTAACCTCTCAGCCACAGTCAGGGAAAACAGAAAATTAATCATCTCTCATCTACATCCCAACCCAGGTTCTTTGTCTGTGTTATATTTTTGTACTATTCCTAAAATACATAAAAAGACATCTATTCATCAAAGCCCCCCTTAATTTGCCCTCCAAATAAGGAATTCTTAAAGTTCTCCAACATGTTCTTAGTGTATTATTTGAGATTACATTAGTATTGCAGTCATTAACTTGATTAATTATTTTTATGGAAGGAATGAAAATACTTGCAATAAGCATAAATGTGGAGGTAACAAAAATAGATTTTTTTTTTCAAGGAAAACTTAATTAAGCAGCAGAGAATGGGTGACATTACTGTGCTTTTAGATGTCTGGTTTCTAGGAACCGTTTGTATTTTAGGCACATTCCCTCTATAAGTAGAAAGAAAACCAATTTAGTTTAAATCTTAATAACCTGCTTCCAAATTTGGCTCTCCAACACCTATAGATAGATTTTCGTTCCTCAAACCAGTGTTTTTATTTATTTATTTATTTCTGATTTATTTAATTAAATATCATCTGCTTCCTCATTAATATGTGGTTCTTCTTGGCTATTCTGTTGTTTCCTTTGTGCAGAAATCCTCCAATAAATTTGCATCAACCCTGATGTATTTTCTTCATTAGATGCTTGGGTTGATGAGTCCCCAGGCAGACCTTAATTTGATTTACAGTGTACAAAGAATTGAACCTTTTTACAAATTAAAACTAAAATGAAGCAAACCATAACACAACAACCTTCACTGAAGCTCTGGGAAGTGCTACTGTTTGTCCTTTTCCTCTGCAAAAATAATGGAGACAAACTGCAGTGATGTCATGGCAAAGTATTACCATAAAATTAATTAGAATCATGGAATGGCTTAATTCTAAAGTTATGTGTTTGCACTCAATTAAATAGTCCTTCCTAAGACAAGAATTTTCATCAGCTTAAGCCTGAAACTTGTTTATCTTCCTTTTGTTAAGAGATTTATTTGCTTAAAGTCTTCCGAGTGTGGTTGTTGGGATGTGGATTTCTGGGATTTAATGTTGGATCCTGCCATGTGTGAGCGAATAAATGTAAATTCTGTGTGTCAGTGGTAATTGGTAACAAAGTCCATCCCCTCAGCTGTGACCTGTCCCTCACCATGGAATTCCAGCTGGTCCCCCACCAGTTTCTTACATGGATTAAAACAATGTGTATTTGCCTCTATTAGGATTTCAAAATGTCTCAGACAAACTTCTGCTGCCCAAGTTGTGCCCAAATTGTGGCTTGAAGATGCAGCCCAGACAAGAGCTAAGAACACATTTGATGTTGATAGAAGGGAGAGAGAGGCAGTGCAGGTTCAGGAAAGGGCCATAAAACTCATCCCATTCCACCCCCTGCCATGGCAGGGACACCTCTCACTATCCCAGGTTGTTCCAAGCCCCATCCATCCTGGCCTTGGACACTCCCAGGGATGGGGCAGCCACAGCTTCTCTGGGAAACCTGTGCCAGGGCCTCCCCACCCTCCCAGCCAGGAATTCCTTCCCAGGATCCCATCTCTCCCTGCCCTCTGGCAGTGGGAAGCCATTCCCTGGGGCCTGTCCCTCCAACCCTTGGCCCAAATCCCTCTCCCTGTTTTTCCTGGAGCCCCTTTAGGCTCTGGAAGGGGCTCCAAGCTCTCCCTTGGTCCTTCCCTTCTCCAGATGAACCCTCCCAGCTCTCCCAGCCTGGATCCATAGGTGAAGATTTGACAGTTTTTAGATTTATTGAAGAAATCAATGAGCTTTGGAGCTTCTGCTTTTAATTCCAGATTAAGAAATCCAGATGAGATTCTACACCAAGCAAGGCCAAAGTCTACACTAAAATTCCTGTTTCAAAACAGACGCAACTGGAACTCTTGAATTAAATGATTGTGAGGATTTTTATTTTAAATATAGGTAAAACATTCATTTATTTTCTTAAAATTAATTCTGACAGCTGACTGAATTAAAGTTATGTAGAATTTATCAAAGTTGAATAGATGTAGACATTGGAATGGGAAAATTTTCTTGGAGCAGCAGAAGTCTGGCAGTTTTATAGGGATGTGAAAGGAATCTCCTGTGAGCAATTGTCAGCTCAATTATCAGTGTGTGAACACTGCAGTTATCACTGAGCTGCTGATTGAAAAATCCTGGCCATTGCTTTCATATTTTCCTCACAAAGAATGACTGTGGTTTCTAGGAGTGATTTCTGATATTTTGCTACTTGGTCAGCAAATGTCAACCTTCGTTTTGCACAATATTTCCCACGGGGAGCACCTTTTCCTGGTGGATTACACCCCTGACTGAGATCTTCCCGTGTGATTAATTTGCAGGAGTGAGCAATCTCAGCCCCTGAGCACATTTCTGCAGAGTAAGTGCTTCTTAAGCATAAATAGAGCAGGTTCCAGGGTTTCCATTCTGCTCCAGGAATGTTTTGAGATCAGCTTTTGCTCAGGATGCCCAAAGCACTGAGAGAGTGACTCTGCCCCCCTCCAGAACCCCTTTGTTCCTCTGTGTCCTTCACCCAGCTGAGAGCTGAGGCATTAATATGTTACACACAATAAAATAATGCAGAGTGGTATCTATTGTGACCATATTTCTCCATCCTTAATTACTGTCTGGAGATTTATAATGATATAAATGAGTTTGGCTTAAGTGTGTTTTATACATCAATTATATGGAGCCAGGCTGGGAGAGCTGGGGATGTTCAGCCTGGAGAAGGATCCAGGGAGAGCTTGGAGCCCCTTCCAGAGCCTAAAGGGGCTCCAGGAGAAACAGGGAAAGGGACTTGGGAAAAGGGTTGGAGGGACAGGCCCCAGGGAATGGCTTCCCACTGGCAGAGGGCATGGGAACTTGGGAAGGATTTCCTGGCTGAGAGGGTGGGGAGGAGCTGGAATGGATTTTCCAGAGAAGCTGTGGGTGCCCCATCCCTGAAAGTGTCCAAGACCAGGTTGGAGCAATGTGGGATAGTGGGAGGTGTCCCTGCCCATGGCAGGGGGTGGAATGGGATGATCTTTAAGGTCCCTTCTGACCCAAACCTTTCCATGACCCTGTATGTGCTTTACCATGAAGTTTAGTTTGACTGTAGAAGGGATTTGGTTCAGTTCATGTGGGCAGACCTTGGGTTTGCAGTGTATTGATTTCCATGTCTAAGTTGTGTTTCTCTTGGCAGCCTTGGCCTCTGCTTTTCAGGGCTTTTGTCTCACACACTTCTGAAGTATTATTCCCAGCTTCATGTGTTAAACTGGAATGATTTGCCTTTCCCAGTTCAGGAAGTTTGTGACATTTAAGGGCTGAATCCAAATCTTTTGAATCTGACTTGAGCACATTTAGAGTTCACACAGTTTATGTCCATGATTGTAACCACTGTGACTTCTTTACTTAAGTCACTTTATTTCCCTGTACTAAATTTTTTTCCTTGTCAAGAATTAGCACTAATTCAAATTATATCTCTTTCCGTTGCTGATTAAGTCATTAACATTTAATACTGATTTGAACATCAAACCCACTAATCAAGTACAAATATTAATGGCTCTGGTTTGCAGCTTTTCCCTGACCTGGGCTGTGAGTGCAGTGGGTCTGTTATGGCCCATTTCTGCTGCTGCAGTTTTCCTGGTGGATGTGAGGAGAGTTTGGAGAGATTTTTTTTGCTTACCTCCTTTTGTTCCCCAGAGTGATAATGTGATTTATTTGTGATAATGGCAGCCTAGTCCATTCCCAGTGCACTCATTTATTCTGGGATCTGTCCACACTGTTCCCTCCTTGTTCATCAGTCCAAACTCTCTACCTGTGGACTTTGCCTCAGGAATGGTGATGGAAACCATTTGATGGCAGTAAATGTTACGGTACTTGGTGTAACAGAGGAAAGGCTGTGTGAATAAACGAATATAATACAATAGTTTGCTAATTAATCAGGCTGGATGACCTCACATTGCTTTTTATCCATCAACTTTAGGAATCTTTCCTTTCTAAAGGGGACTTTTCATTCATGGTTGTCTTCTTTGAACTGAAAGAACGGAGTTTCAACTGGATATAAGGAAGAAATTCTTCCCTGTGAGGGTGGGGAGGCCCTGGCATGTGTTGCCAGAGAAGCTGTGGCTGCCCCATCCCTGGGAGTGTCCAAGGCCAGGTTGGAGCCCCCTGGGATAGTGGGAGGTGTCCCTGCCCATGCCAGGGGGTGGGATGAGATGAGTTTTAAGGTCTCACCCAAATCATTCTGGGGTTCTGTGATTCTTGAGGTTGAATGTTATTAAATTGCTTTTAATAGTGTCTCTTTGCTCCATTTCCACCCCCCTCAACAATCTGCCCTTTTTCTAGTGGCTTTTTGTTGCTGGGAATATGAAATCTGTGTGTGTTCACTGGACTCTGATAACCATGGCATGACTAAATAATCTCACTCTCCTTGTACTGTTTAGTGCAGGTGTCTCAGAGACCTCAGGCATCTAAAATAACATCAGATGTATTTAAGCTCCTGCATATTTCCAAATGTATCACAGGAGTACAGCAGCTTTTCAAAAATTGTTTGTTTTTGCTTGTTTTACTATTTTAAATATGCATTTATAAATAAAGTTACCAACAGTGTGAGACTCTTGGCTCCTTTGAGTCATGGACACAGCAGGGTGGGATCTGAGCAGCTTCCCAAGTTCTGAATTAACACTGGAGAACAATTGTCTGCAGCAAATAATTTCACTGCCTGATTCTGGCCACTTACTGTCTTCCATCTGGCATCGTGTCTTTCCAAAGGTTTTATGCCTGTGCCTGTTCTCTTGGAGAGGAGCAGGATGAATAAGAGTTTACCAGTTGATTTCCCCTTTCTCTTGTACAAGCAGAGCTTGTTCAGCACTCACTGAATGTGCTCGAGGTGATAAGCAAACAATCAATAGAAGGGTTTTTAATGAAAAAAAAAACTAAACAGAAAAGAATCCAAAACACTTGGAGGCTTCTGAGAATGCCTTGAATAGCTTTTGAGCCACTTTTTTGGCTGATACTGAAGCAATGGCCCTAAAGAAAATTCTTCCAACCCTTCCATGCCTGGGGTAATGGTGAGGCAGGATTAGTGAAAAGGAGGGAGAGAGATTACAGGAGGAGTTACTTTTGAGAACAGTTCCCAAACCAAACATTGCCTGTCACGTTCTGTAATTTATCAACAAGCTGACAGCCTGTTTCAGATTTGGAAACCTCTCAGAATTTGAGAATAAATCAAGTCACCCTTGCAGTTCAAGTCGTACTTGGCCCCTTATCTCAGCTCTGCTGTCTGGGAAAGGCTGTAAGGGAAAGGTGGCATAATCAAGCTCTAAATTAAATGACTTGGCATTTTTCCAGTCCCTCCTTTTTTCCTGCTACCATGAACTGTGTGAAGATCCTTTTTCCTCTCAGTTGGCTCTGATTAAAGTGTCATTTTATCTTTATTGATCCTTATTAGTGCCTGAAAATGCTGTGGTTGAAAGTGCTGCTTCCTTGGCCCAGATTTATAGTCAATAGATAAAAGTTTCCTCATCCTCACTTCTTACACTTCCCTTATCTTTTCATGTATTCCTTTTAGTGAAATTCATGTAAAACATCTGGATTGGATGAAGAGGGAGGAGGAAAGAAGATGGGATTCATATAAACTCTCTTCATGCTCATCTTTCCTGGTTTATTCTTTTTTTGCTCCCCAGAAAGTTGTTGAACATCTTGGAGCAGCCTGGGATAGTGGGAGATGTCTCTGCCTTTGGAATGAGATGATCTTTAAGGTCCCTTCCAACCCAAACCATTCTGGAATTCTGTGATTCCATGATTATTGTTTTTTTTTCCTCAGTCAATTCTCAAATGGCTTCAGAGGAGATGAAGCTGCTGCTCAAAAATCCCAACTCCCCTTTTCACATCTTTTATTTCTTTCTGCTGCTGAGCATTTTCTCCAAACTGGGCATGAGTTGTTCCTTTTGGTGTTATACAAATAGTTTTGCAATTTTTTTGAACAGGATCTTTCTGTTCATGCAAAGAGGTTTGTCAGAGGTTTGTTTGCAGAACATTTTCCATGGGGGTGTCCTTTAGGAAGGACCTTTGGCCAAAGGTTTCAACCATTTCTGTGATTTTGTTTCCCACCTGTTCCATCTGACCTGTGTTTGCATCTTTGAGGAAAAAAAGTTTGAAGCAGCAAACTGAGGCAAAGACCAGGAATTAGGTTGGTTTTCTTTAATGTTTTCTCAGGGAGAAAAAAAGGAAAAGTAAGATGAGAAAGTTACAGAAATTATTCCTCACTGATTGGATAAAACTCAAAGTTTAAATTTCCAGATCTTTTCCTGTTATTCAATTGTGAGTAAACAAATACAACAGTCCCTTGTCCTTGTGTGAATATTTTCTATTTGTAGTTGATCCAAGTTTTATTCCCAACCTTTGATACCTCAGACAATGTTTTTTATTTTTGTATTTTGTATTGAAGTCTTTGCACACCACTCTGCATGAAATACAACAAGGAAAACAGTTTAATTGCATTCTGATTCCCAGTTCACTGTCCAAGAATTTTATATAATTGTTTATTAGAGATTATTGTAGTCTCTACTACAATAATTAAAAGATGAAAAGCAATAAAGAGAATTAATCCTGTTTCACAACAACAGAGCTGCCTGACTTTGTGTGTTTCCTTTTACAGTTATTAACCCACAAAGATATTTTCCAAGTGAAAATCATGTTTCCAGAATTGCATTACCAGCTAAACAATTTCAAAAGCTGCATTTAATAATATTGTAAAATAAAACTATTTCCTATGGTTGACTGAATAATTCAGCTTCCTCCAATAGTCCAACCCTGTGCTAATTAACTGAGGGCTTTTGTATCAGTAGCTGATTATTACTTCTGGAAACAATCATTTAGCCACTGAGAGAGGAACAACACATCTTAATAAAGACATTTTTCCTTCCAGATCAGCTCGTTAAAAATTTTCTAGTGCTTGTCATCTGCAAGGCTGTGAAGGAGGTTTGACTGCACAATTCCATGGGTTTCTGTCTGTAAAATGGGGATATAACAGAGGTGGCCAAATGGTCAAAGGATTTTTTTAGATGAAAGGAATCTACAAGAAATATTTGTATTCATGATCAGCACTGAATATTGACATTGGAAACACCCTGCCTTTAATTGCTGTTGTGAATTGGGGATTGATTTCAAATGTTCCAGAAAAATACAATCTAGTGCCAGCATAGTTGGCATAACTTTTATTTTTTTAAGAGAAAGTGTTCAATAAAATGAATGTTAAACTTTAGTTTTACTTAAACTAAGGAGCCATCCTGACTAGGGAAATCCAATGTAAAATTGGTTGTATAATGACAAACAGCTTTCACACAATCCAAGCTGTATTTTGTCCAGCAAAAATCTGAATTTATGATCTCTGTTCTTCTATTTCAGTACTTGGATTTGTGTCCATTTAATGGTGGCCATTTAGGATCTCTGTTCATCTATTTCAGTACTAGAATGTCCATTTAGTTGGGGACGTTTGGGCTCTCTGTGCATTTCTTTCAATATTTAGATGACCATTTAATTGAGAACATTTATCTAGAAGTATTTATGGTGCTGTTCCCCCTGTCAGCAAAACCATCTAAATCCTTTGTAAATGTTTTGTTGACAGTTATGTAATTTTAATTCATTTGTATAAACATCAGTGAGAGAACAAATCCGTGACTCACCAGCCCTGGACGTGCTGTGCCATGTAATCTTTAATTTAGGAGTTGGGATTGCAAACTCGGTGTGAAGTTCATTACCAAGTTATTTTATTTTGACACTTGATGCCTGTAAATCTGTTTGTCCTGCAGGCTGGCAGAGATGAAACATCAATCATCTGTTAGGATTCTTTCTCCATGAAGACAAATCATGTGGTAGAAACACGACTGACTCAGGCTGGAGAGACCTCAGGAGGTTTTGGGTCAAACCTCCTGCTCAAAGCAGGGTCAGACAGTGCTCCCTGTTCAGTGTTCCAGTGCTTCATGCTCACAGGCCTCCCTAAATCCAGCTGCAACCTTTCCTCTTTCAATTTGTGGCAAGAGGAAACAGCCTCAAGTTGTCCAAAGGTGTAGCATTATTAAATTATTAATACAGTGTGTCCAGACCATGATATAATAGGAGAGAGATATATATAATGGAGGTTTAAGTTTGATATTGGGAACAATTTTTTCCCTGAAAGAGTTTTCCAGCCCTGGCACAGCTGCCTGAGACAAGGGTGGAGTCTCCATCCCTGAAAGGATTTAAAATCCCTATGCATGTGGCACTTGGGGAAATGGGTCAGTGATGGCCTTGGCAATGCTGGACTTGATGATCTCAGAGGGCTTTCTCAAGTTTAATTATTCTGAGGTTCTATTTTGCAAAGAACTCGAGTTTCTCAGCCACCTTTTCTGCTCGGTTCTGAAGAAAGCAGGGGCTTGGGAAGATCCTGAGCAGAGCCTGTGCCGAGGTGCAGTGGGATGTGTCTCACCCTTCCTTCGTAAGCAGATCACCTCTATATTCATGGAATCCCAGAATGGTTTGATTTGGAAGGGACTGCAATGATTATCTTGTTCTACCCCTTGCCATGGTCAGGGACACCTCCAGTCCCAGGTTGCTCCAAACCCCCTCCAGCTTGACCTTGGACACTCCCAGGGATGGGGCAGCCACAGCTTCTCTGGGCAACCTGTGCCAGGGCCTCCCCACCCTCCCAGCCAGGAATTCCTTCCCCATATCCCATCTCTCCCTGCCCTCTGGCAGTGGGAAGCCATTCCCTGTGTCCTGTCCCTCCATCCCTTGTCCCAAGTCCATCTCCAGCTCTCCTGGAGCCCCTTTAGGCTCTGGAATGCTGCAATTATTGATCCTGGTGAGAAAAGGATTGGGGTTAATCTAACTTAGAACCTATGAGTGTTGGACTTCTAAGAGTAGCTCTTGGCCTTCAGAGAGGAAGCAGAGCCTCTGCTGTGTGGAGATGGATCTGTGCCATTTTCTCCAAGTCTCCCTGTGCTTAGATCAGGAATAAATCCCATTCTCATGTCCCTCTGTATCATCCGAGTGAACAGCTTTTATATTTACTTGTCCAAGGAAATAATCCAAAGAAGTTACAAACTTACTCTGCATCTGATTAAAAAAACTTTATGTTATTTGAGCATTTCTCAGGAAACACTGAGCACTGGGGCAGTTAGAGCTGCAGCATTTCCTCACATCCCTTTCTGTGCCTTCATCAGCTTTGTGCTCTTCATTTAGTGCCTCCCCTGAGTCATCAGTGTTGGTCTAATGGACTGGAACAGCCTAAGGTGAATGGTAATTACTTATTGAGTTGCTGATAGCCCAGATGAGAATAGGACTTATTAGATCAGTAATAATGAAAATCTGTGTCTAATGCAGAAATTTTAGAGTCTGAAAGACAAGTGTCTGAATTTACAATTTTTTTTTTCTATAGAGGAAGTTAAAATACTGCTATAGGAAGATTAAAAATTAATTATATGAATCATGGTGCTCTGATTTTTTTTTCAGAACTGCTGCTTTTCTGGGCTGAGATCTTGTTAAATCCTTTTAACCTGCCATGGTTGGGGTGGCTGAGTGCTTGGATGGGGAAGTATAAGGGAACATCACCTCTATAAAATGACAAATGATATTTTGCTTTCTTCTGTTATTTTTCTGTTCATTTGAATTTGATATTGTGTTTTTTTCTTCCAATCTTTAAACTTAAGTGTATTGTTGCAGTCGAAGACTTGGCTTCCTTTATTATCCTCTAAAGTAATTTTCTAATTCATCATCATGAAAAGTCCTTTATTAAAAGGTCTGCAGCTGCATTGTTAAATAAAATAGCAATAATAACAATAATAATTTGTATTAACTGTCGTGCCCTATCAGGAAAGTGGGGTCTTTATTAAAATATCTGCAGCTGCATTGTTAAAAAAATATAAAAATAAACCAAATAATTTTGTGATTTAAGCAATGTGTCCAACTGGGAATGTGGTGCTGCACTGGGAAGGGTAATGTAGGACATCTAAGGAGACATGACCCTGTGCTCAGAAAGATTCTGAACTGCTTTAGGAATAGATACAACAACTAAAATAACAAAGTAAATAAGAGGAAAGAAGATTAGAAGGTTGGGAATAATTGCAAAAAAATCCATTAT
Organism: Serilophus lunatus; assembly: GCA_013399895.1. NCBI lineage: Eukaryota > Metazoa > Chordata > Aves > Passeriformes > Eurylaimidae > Serilophus > Serilophus lunatus. The sequence goes on from VXBA01005352.1 coordinate 788,133, forward strand.
TTATGTGTGTGCCCTGGAATTTTACCAGGTTTGCTACAGTACTTTTCTGCTGTGGCTCCATCACCCCTGGGTGTGTTCAAGGCCAGGATGGGCTTGGGTTAGTGTCCCTACCCATGGCAGGGGGTGAAACTGGGTGAGCTTTAAGGTCCCTTCCAACCTAAACCATTCTGGGATTCTGGGAGTCTGTGACTGGGATGAAGCTGATGATGTTGGTTAGACAGGTAACTTAGACCTTGGGACTCACATATTCAGTTTTCTCTCCTACTCTTGGCTTCTCTCATAGCCAGGGATATGTCAGAAAGCTCCTAATTTTGTCCTCTGAGGGCTGTGAGAATAAACTCAATAGAATCTATGAAGTAGGAGATGCTACAGAGGCTTTCAGAGGAATCAGTTGGGATTTGGTTTGTCCCTCAGGAGCAAAGCCCAAATCTTGTGTGCTCACACAGACTGAGGAACTGGCACAGATTTGTAGGTGACCACGAGGCTCCTTCTCCAGGTTATGTGATTAAATATGAGAAAGATGTTTAAGCTCTTAGAGAGTGTCCAAAGGAGGCAACAAAGATGGGGAAGGGCCTTGAGGGGAAGGGTGTGAGGAGCAGCTGAGGGCACTTGGTGTGTTCTGCTGGAGAAGAGGAGACTGAAGGGAGACCTCATTGCAGGGACAACTTGCTGGGGAGGGACAGAGGAGGGGCAGGGACTGAGCTCTGCTCTGTGGGGACCAGGGACAGAATCCAAGGGGAATGGGCTGGAGTTGTGTCAGGGCAGGGTTAGACTGGATCTCAGGCAAAGGTTCTTCTTTGCCCAGAGGGTGGTTGGGCACTGAACAGGCTCCTCAGGGCAGTGGGCACAGCACCAAGGCTGACAGAGCCCAAAAAGCATTTGGATGATCCTCTCAGACCTCTGGGGTGACTCTTGGGAATAGTCCTGTGCAAGACTAAGGCTTGGACTCGATGATCCTTGAGTGGGTCCCTTCCAACTCAGCATGTTCTGTGACCCTGTGAAATGTCCACCAACTCTTTTCAAACCTATTTATTTCTCTTGAATACTTGAAATAATACACAGGAGTCAGATTTTGGGAAAGATCCTACAGTATGAGGTGCTGAGCTCCTGGGGAAATCTGCCATCAGATCAGTGAGAGCTGTTGAAGTGATGTGGAAAACTGTTCTTGATTGTGTAGCACCAGAAGCTGCAGCTGGTCACAAAACATGAGGCAAGAAAAATCAGCACAAAATTGGAGTCACATTTGCAACGCTATTTCAGTAATACAAGGATAAAAATATTGTGGGGCTGTTGTGGTTTTCTGCAAACTAGACATTATAAACTCAGGGTACTCGATGTTTTATTTACTTCTGGTAAATCAAGACACATTAAAGTACTAAAACCATCGTTATATTTTGTCATTTCATGAGGGAAAAAAAAATGTTAAAAAAATCCCCATCAATTTTATCTCCCCAAAATCTGCTTTGCCTGCCATGAAATCACCGACATTAGCATGTATCACACAGAAAATTGTCTGAGTAGTGGCTGGCAAAATTATAAGGCAGGATTTCCAAGCCTTATTTCTCTTTTATTCCTTAACTGAGGAAGGAATATTGTGGGCAGCCACTGAAGTGGAAGATACACAGACATGAGATATTTCAGAAGCAATGGGAGCTAAGCAAACTCACCCAGGAAAAAAGGGATGAAACATTCCCAATGCAATCTGTACAATTATTGAATGCAATTTATTCAATTACAATGTAAGCTCAAGATGCCAGTTAATTTCAGAGTAGAATCATAGAATCATGGAATGGTTTGGATTGGAATGGACATTAAAAATAGTCTTGTTCCACCCCCTACCAGGGGCAGGGACATCTTCCACTATTCTAGGTTGCTCCATGCCCTGTCCAACCTGGCCTTGGACACTTCCAGGGATGGGGCAGCCACAGCTTCTCTGAGCAGCCTCACAACCAAGAAAAATAAATCTGAAGATTCAAATTCTGTTATTAAGACTGTTCAGAGCAAGAGAAGACTGGGAATAATGCTAAATTTCATTGTTCTTTGTTAATAAAAAGAGGAAATGCCTAGAAAATTGGTTCTATTTTCAAAGGAATGTGTTGCAGATTTGGATAACAAATACTTTATATTTCTTGATTGAATAAAAGGTTCAATTTCTGTTATGAAAGAAAAGTGGGTTTCCTATGACTTATGGAATTGAGTCTACTAAAAGAATAAATGTTGAGGTACAACTAATGCTGCCATAATGACACAGTCATTATTGGGTATGATTATCCACAGCCCCTTATTTGGAGTGATGGGGTTTTTTTTCTTCCTCAGAAGAGCAAAGTTCTTTAGAAATACAGGAATTCCTGGAAAATTAAAGTGAAAGTAGGTGCTGCAGGGGAGATGACAAATCCCTTCTTTACAAATAGTAAAAAATAAAAATATTGGATTCATTTGGCCAATCTCAGCCCTGAATTAGTCACCACTGGCTCCATAACAGTCACAGGGAGAGAAATGTCCCCAAGGTATGATTAGAATATTTTAGCTGATGGTTTGGGATGAGATGAATCATGTTAGAATCACCAGCCTACACCTCTTTGTGCTTTATTTGTTTGTATCTCTTGCCATAATGAGTTAAAATGTTCATTTTGATGGTTTTCAAAATAAATTCTAGTTTTCAGCTGAAATTCGTTGCGATAAAAGTGGAAAGTAATTTTTTGTAACTTATGAAATACTTTATGAAGTGCTTCTAGTGAATATCAGCCTTAGACTGTTGTAGCTGTTCATGATACAGTTACAACAAATTTTTATAATTGTGGCAACTACTTTCCATTTCACATGAAAAATATTTTTTATTAAAATCTCTTCATCATTTCCAAATACATCAGCTCTGTCAGACATGAGGGAGGGATCTCCCTCAGTGGTGACCTGTGACAGGTTTTGAGGGAATGTGTTAGGAGAGCTCTAGGCTGGATATTAGGAATAAGATTCTCCTCCCATAGGGTGGTTGGGCACTGAACAGGCTCCCCAGGGCAATGGGCAAAGAACTGAGGCTGCCAGAGCTCCAGGAGAGTTGGATGGTCCTCTCAGGCCCATAGTGGGTCTCTTGGGGATGGTTCTGTGCAGGGATAAGATATGGCCTCAAAGGTCCTTGTGGGTCCCTTCCAACTCATCATATTCTGTGATTTTCTTAGTATGTAACCTGGCATTTGATAGAATCATAGAACGGTTTGGGTTGGAAGGGACCTTAAATATCATCTCCTTCCTTCTCCCCCCACACTACCAGATCTCGCTTTACAACACTGCTCTCACCTTTATTTTGCCAGTAGTAAAATCACGACTCCTTTTCCTCCCTTAAGACACAGTTGGCCCAACCTTGGCGCTCCCCGATCCCATTCGCTGGAATATCCCTGGGAAAAGGGCTGCTGGTGGTGTGAAGCAGATTGTGAGGGGAGGGCAGGCCCCGTCAGGCTCAGCTGAGCACCAGGGCTGGTCATTTATCACTGTCAGAGGGGCAGGGGGATGAGGCACTGGACCGTTCCCGCTCATCTGCGCGGTGACAGCTGACGGGAGCCGAGCGCGACCTCCGGGCGGATAATCTGCCATCCAGGGGGAATGTGTGCGAGGGAGATACTCTATCACCAGCCACACGCTGCTCCTTGCTCCTGACATCTTCACAAGGCAAAAAGAAATGTCAGCTGGGCTTGGAGGGACTGTGGGGATTGGGATGAGGCGCTAAAACCAGGCCGGGCGTCGTTGCCGTGGGTTCGTGTCGATCCATCTTAAATCCAGATGGATGGTGTGGAGAGGCATGGAAATAATAATGGGATGACAGTGTTCCGTGAAAAGTAGTGGTTGTTTCACCTATCAGTTTGATTCACAGGACTGCAGAGCAGCAGAATTATGTAAAAATAGCAAAACTCTCCCTGCCAAACACAAAGCTCTGAGTAAGTCTGAATATTTAAAGGGACAAGAAAAATATCTTGTGATGGAAAACTGAAATTACAGCAAGAAAAACTTGGTATGTAAGGATTAATATATATTTCCTGCAGCGTTTTGTGTAACAAAAGGCTGAGAAAATTGAGATTGTTCAGCATGGAAAGAAAAGGCTTAGGAATGATCTGAGTAGGGTGTTTCAATACCTGAAGGAAGCCCACAAGAAACAATGAGAGACACTATTGACAAGGCCTGGAGGGACAGCACAAGAGGGCATGAGTTCCCACTGCCAGAGGACAGAGAGATGGGATTTTTGAAAGGAATTGTTGGCTGTGAGGGTGGGAGGAGCTGGAATGGATTTCCCAGAGAAGCTGTGGCTACCCCACCTCTGGAAGTGTCCAAGGCCAGGCTGGAGCCACCTGGGGTAGTGGGAGGTGTCCCTGCCCTTGGCAGGGGGTGGAACTGGATGATCTTTAAGGTCCCTTCCAACCCAGGCCATTCCATGATTCTGGTATTCTATGCAATACTTCCTGTAGGTGCTGATTAGAGCCAGGCTCCCAAAACAGTGTGAGAATATCCTGATTCCAAAATTTCTTGCTCTGCCACCAAATGAAAGCTTCTGCTTCTTGAATTTTGCCAATCTTCAACTCAGAACTTATTGTTTTTAATTCCCTATTATTTTTATTAACTGTATCTCTTTTTGCTCTACATTACAAATCATATTCATTGACTTAACTGGGGAACATTTTAATTGAGCACTGCTGGAGATTTTCCAATAAATTAACATTACATGTTTTTAACAGAAGTCTGAATTTGACATTGTTATTAGACATTGTAATTAATAGAAGTATTACCCAAATTAAAATCTCAGGGCCTCAGAAAAATTAAATTGTAGGTGACTGAGAGATGTTAACTCATTAATAGAGAGTGGCTCTTGAATTCCCTCCATTGGGTTTTATTAGCCCAATAAACACATTTTTCCAAATAGCTGGAGAGGGAGTTGGACAAACTCTTTGGTTTAAGGGTCTTGGGGATCAAGGCACGTTTTACCAGTGTTACTGTGAAATTCTTTCACCTGTTGTCATATTGGAATAATATGCATAAAAATATATTACTGGGATATTGTAAAGTTTTAATATCACAGAACTGTAGAATCACAGGTTGGTTTGGATTGGAAGGGACCTTGAGGCTTATTCACTTCCAACCCCCACGTATATAATCAAAGACTTGAAAATAAACAGCTCTGCTTTTTATCTACAAATTCATGGCCAGCCATGAATTTCAAAGGGTTTTTCCCACTCTTTCCCTTGTGAATGTCCAGCAAAAATTATCTTGAGTCTCATTTTGAGAAGCCATGAACATAAAAATCAATACCAGCATGTTGATGTTAAGTGGCCCAAGACTTAACTGCTCTCAGGCTGAGCCCTCAGAACGGGAGCAACCTAAATCAACAGTCACACTTAGGAGGTTATTTAAGTAAATATTAACATGTAAAAGGAAATTAGAAAGAAGGAATAGAATTAAAAGCAACTAGGAGGATTTTTTAGGTCTGCACTGTTTTTGTACCCAGCCTTTCTTTGCAGAGGCTCACCTAGAATTTGGTATTTATGGTGCTGATTCACAAGTGAGATGGTGAGCCAAGCAGTGCCAGGAACTCACCAACCCACAGAAATTATACCCCAGCCCATGGCTTTCCAGAGTCTGCCCATTAGAAAAGGTTATTTCTCCTGTTATTCTCCTGTGCTTCCCTCACTTGCCCCTTTGGACAGTTGTTTTCCCCCTCAGGAAGGATGGGACTCCATGCCAAGAGGACAGGGTATTCCTGGAGCTGCTTTGCATCTCTCCCTGTGCTTCATCACAGAATTTCTGCCCAGTGCTTCGTGCTGCTTTTCATTTTTCACGGTGTACACACGATGTCCCAGCTGAGCAGCCTGTGCATGTTTTATTCATGTGCTTTTCACCCCTTCTTTGAGATCATTAATAAAGCTGCTAAATAAACCCAGGTTTAACAATCCCCCTCTCCACACCCCGCTGGACATCCCCTCCCCGCTCCCTCCCGCTGTGTTTATCATCACCCTTTGTCTGGATCTCTTGGTTTTCCAGCCTGTCTGATGCTATTCTTATCCAGGCTGGTTTAGATAAGGGTTTCAAGTGGGGTTTTGAGAGGCATTGTCTGTAATTCTGAAATAAATCCAGTTGTATTTTCTCACCTTCATTCAATTCCTACGCTCACAACAAGGTGTTACATGAAAAGCAGCAATGGCAGAGATGACACGGACGTGGTTTGTGTTGGGTTGGTAACTCAGTGCCATAATCTGCTCCAGATTTAGGGCCCTTCTTTTGTCTTTTCTATTCCTTTTTCAACCCCCAGGGGTTGTAGACTCCCCATCTGTGGGAATGTCCAAAGGCGGGTTGGATGGGGCTTGGAGCAGCCTGGGAGAGTGGAAGGTGTCCCTGCCCATGGCAAGGGGTGGGACTGGATGAACTTTGAGGTCCTTTCCCATCTAAACTATTCTGTGATTCTGTGATTCACACAGACTCAGCTACCTCCTTATTTGCCTCCTTAAGCCTCTTCTTAGTTAAGGGAACCTGCATGAAAAAGCCTGACATTCATTACTCTGCCTGTGTTTTCCTAGAAAAAGAAATGTTATTTGTATTTTTATCTGTTGGCCCAGGTGTTCTCCATTTTTAATCTCCCAACAGACAGGTTATAAAGGCCAAGCTTTAAAAATGAAAGCTGAGATCTTTAAGGTCCCTTCCAACTCAGGCCATTCTATGATTTTCATGTTATGTTATCACTCTGTGAGTTGAATTTTTGGGAAATGAAATGATATCATAATCCCCAAAATACCGCAGGAGTTGACTATTTTTTGTGGCTAATATATCTGTGTGTTACCTTTCTGATCTTCTGGTGACCCTTGTAGACAGGATTCTTGCAGAATCATACAATCCTTTAGGTTGGTGTCATTATTTTCCACTGCAATTGTTTCCTTTGCTGTTTTCATCATATATTTTATTGTTAACATTTGTTCTGGTTCGTAACCCACCATCTCCAGTGGTGTTAAGGCCATAGTTTAATAAATATGGAAGTACCCACAGGTACATCTAATCCTGTGATACTGTGATAAATCTCTGTGGTATCACAGCAGGTGTTAGAGGTGGAATTCAGCTGAGTTTGTCACTAGTTTCCTTATAATCAGTGCTCAGAAATTTACATTTTTCAATATGATTCAAAAATATGAATCCAAAACATGTCAAGTGAATCTCCACGGAAGTGTCTGGTTCTTTTCCAGACTACAGGAGGATACAAGGCTGGATACTCATGTGTAGATATCCATTGTAAATGCCTAAAAGCAAAGGGAATGGATCTAATTTAAGCATTTTTGAGTTACCCTTACTGTAGCTACCCCAAAACTCCAAAGTTGAGCACCTGGTGGGTGGAATTAGAAACACATGTGGGCACAGTCAGGATGTGAATGGTCTCGTTCATCTGAGTCTTATGTACTTTCTGTAAAAATAAATCATAGACAAAGAATCCCGGAATTGTTTGGGTTGGAGAAACCCTCTGAGATCGTGGAGTCCATCCCCTCCCCCAGCACTGCCCCATGTCCCCAAGCATCCACATGGATTTTAGATCCATGTTCCAATGCCTGACCAGCCTTTCTGTGAAGAAATTGTTCCTAAATCCAACCTAAACCTCCCCTGGCACAGCCTGAGGTCATTTCCCCTTTACCTGTCCCTTGTTCCCTGGGAGCAGAGCCTGACTCCTCCCCAGCTCCCCCCTCCTGTCAGGGAGCTGGAGAGAATTCCATGTCCCCCAAATCCTCCTTTTCTCCAGGCTGAGCCCTCCCAGCTCCCTCAGCTGCTCCATAGTACATGGTTTTGTCTCCTTAAAAGCAGTAAGTTTGTTATTGTAGTTTCTAGGATACTTTCCTCTATCTATACCCCAAATATATCCCTGATCCTCATTTTTTTACTCTCACACCCCACCATCCTTTGTCCCAGCTGCCACCTACCCACTTCCCCACGCCCAGTCTGTGCATGTACCCCAGGAGATTTGAAATTTCAGGATGACAATTTCTCCTGCTCTGCATCTTCACCACCCTCTTCTAAGAGATCAGTTCATTTTCATTTTCAAAAGGTAATTTTCCTTTAGGCCCATTTCCCAGGAAGAACTGCCCAACAAAACCAGTGCACGACATCTGGCCTTTGTTCATCAACCACAGCCTCTGGTTTCTGAGGAGTCTGAGTGTTTTAGAGCACTGTGTTCAGACTCATCACATTCTGTAGCATCCATCAGTTTATCCATCCATAATGTGTTTGACAGAGTGAGTGCAGAGAACACAGCGTGTCACCTTGTGAGACATCATCTCCAGAATACATTTCCAAACTGGTTTCAGCTACCACTCTTCCTTTCCTGTCCTGTTTTGATAAGCAAAGTTATTTATTTTTCAACAGAATTTGTAATTATTTTATTCCATACTCTCCACCGAGGGATATCAAATTTTTTTTTTTTAATAATAGCCAGGATGCACCTTGTGAGAACAGCACCACAATGTGACAAATTGTTGTAGGCAGTGAATTACTGTTTTGTAGCCACCTCTCTTTTTAATAAACCATGAGTTGACAGTTGATCTCTACTGATGGAACTAGAAAAGTTCATGGTCACCATCTCTGCCAATGCTGAGGACCAAAAATCACTTGTCAGAGGTGGAGACATAAATCACCAGGTTTGGGGAGCAAAGTCCCTGTGCTGAAAGTACCCTTTGGGAGACAAAGGGATTTGAAATGTAACACTTGAGGTTTCATCTGAGGTGACAGGAGGATTCCTTGTCACACAGGAGCTTTTAGAACTGACAGTTCTGCTTGTTGAACGAGACCTGAAAATAAAGAAGAGCTTCTATTTCATCACCGGCTCTGAAGGATTTATGGGTGAAATTCTGCCATAAATTAAACATTTAATCCCACTGAAGCACAGCCTCCCTCTCCCTCCTGTGTTCTCCTCAGCCCTCCAAGAGCATGACCCCAGTGAAGCTCTGCTTTCATGGATTTTTCCATCCAGTAGCTTTGTGAAATCCCCAAAATGATGAAGAGAGGCTCCACCTTCAGGAACAAGGATGAATGAGGGGAATTCTCTGTGATTCTGTGATTTAGACAACTGAGGCTGGAAATGGGAGGATTTACCAGGTAATTTCTATTCCTTCAGCAGCACTACCTACAGTCTTTCTCTTTAAGAGCCAGATTTCCCTCTGTCCATTGCAGACCATTGTGGAACCATCTCAAAAGCATTTTCTGGTATCCAGAAGATCTTGGGAGAGAGGGATATAATTCAGGTGCATGATTTCCCCTCTGTCTGAAGAAGGATTTGGTGCAACAGTAATGACTGGTACAATCATTGTACAATTTGTCAAATCCTCATCTCTGACATAATTTGGTACATAATGTCTCCATAACTCCTTGGCACAACCATCAGGTACTTTGTGAGAGAACTAAACCCTTTCTTTAAGGAAATACTTTTTGGGTTATGAAATAGTGAAAGTAAATTAACCTCCTTAGGTTCAAAAGGTCAGGCTTTGAGGTTCATATTTAGGTCTATAAATTGATTTTACAGAAGTACTGGCAAATTATGGCTCTCAATGTAGTTAATAGAAATTCTGGAGCCCAGAAGATTTTAGAGTCAGGTCATTTACTCAGGCAAAAGCACAAATAAAGGTCAGATCCCTGTTTGCTGAGCCAGGTGAATGAAATGCAGTGAAGCTCTCATCAGATAACATGTAAATTCTCTGAAATAGAGTTTGTTTTGAAGTTATTGAGTGAGTTTTATACTTGGAAATGGAAATAACATTTGTTACTTTCTGTGAATTCCACAGGGTGTGTGGCCTAATGGAAGTGGATGTTTTAGTAGAGTTTGTTCAGTATTAAAAATTCAGTCTGTAACTTCGATATAATTACTGTGAAGGGTCACAGAATCAGAATATCCAGAGCTGGAAGGGACCTACAAGGATCATCAAATCCAGCTTCTGAATGTGACTGGATATGACTGTTTGAAAGAGTGGACAGGTGTCTGTTCATTCCCTGTTGGTTAAATAGTGAAATGAAAAAGAAAATACCGGTAAGAAAGGCTGGAAATGAGTTTTCCTGTGTCGCCTGGGTTGTACTTTTACTCAAGGGCAGTGACTCCTTATTTTTGCTAGTTAGTCATCTTTACCTTAGGACTTCTCTTTGATGACACTTACAGACCTTTTCCTCATTAGCTGTTAAATGCTCTGCCAAACTTCCACTTTTTCCTCCTAAGATGTTTCAGGTCTTGGCTGAAAATAAAAATTAGAAAATTTCTTGTTTGCAAGGCAGAAAAGAAACCCACTGGCCTTCAATTATGTTCTGTATATTGAGGTCTTTGTATTGTATCATTCCCATCCCTGGAAGTGTCCAAGGCCAGGTTGGAGCAACCTGGGATAGTGGGAAGTGTCCCTGCCCATGGCAGGGGGTGGGATGGGATGAGCTTTAAGGCCCCTTCCAACCTGAACCATTCCAGGATTCCATGATCCATTTTACTGTTGGTCTTTCTTGGGGGGGGTACAAACACTGAAGCTGAATTTTCCACTCCAAGCACAGAGCAGCTGGAGGTGGCAGGGAAATGCCATCAGTCTGTCTCCATGTTCTGAGTTTTCAAATGGCATCTGTCATCCTGCTTTTTATTACTTTGCTTTGGAGAGGTGGAGCTGTGACTGGGGATGACTTACTCCTCTCAAATCCACAATTTAAAAGGCATTGAAATAACCTGCTTATTCAATGCTGAACGTTTTTCTTCGCCCCTCCTCATGCAGATGCAGGCAGGCTTTGCCACACAGGCCTGACACTGAGCTTTATGCCCCTTTATTGCCTCCAAACTTTAGTTTGAAATGAGTGAAACTACACTAAATACTATCTGTACATGCCATGCACAGCTGACACTGCAAGTTTCACAGAACCACAGAATATTCTGTGTTGGAAAGGACCCACAAGTCCAACTCCTGGTCATGCCCAGGACACCCCAACAATCCCAGCATGTGCTTGAATGCTGCTTTGGTGCCCATCTTGCAACTCTTAGGATGTACATGATGACTTAGGTGTCACTGAGTTATTTTTATAACTGTTTTCAAAATTCTAAGATCCCTTGAATTTTTTTCTCTCTTTTCTGCCCCAAATTCCCAGCCCCTCACTGATGGCTGCTGCTGCATCCACAGAGTGAACATTTGGAGAAGCCAAAGGGAATAACCTCCACTGTGGGAAAAGGCCAAAGAGAAAGGGGAAAAGAGTCTTGATTTTTTTTCCCCCTTGCCCCATCACTGGTTATCCCTTTTCTTCCACCTCTCCCCCTTTTCCCATCTGTAGGATGTGCTGTAGGAGATGGAAAAGGCTCCTGGTAATTGGTTAATGAACTATTTTCAATTCAATTCCTGGCTGTACTTACCATGGAAAATTAACAGTCCTTCTGTATAAATATGACCCCTACTCCTGGATTAATTTGATTATGGGAGAATCTCAGTTTTCATTTAAAAATAATAACTTTCTGGCTGCTCTGATAGAACAAGTTTGGATATTTAATCTAAATATTCCCTAATGGCCTAAGAAGCAAAAAACAAATATGAAGAACATATGACTCTCTTATTAATAAAATTTAAATATCCTCAAATCTTTACTATGATTGTTTGAGATTGAATATTTTGAGACCAGAAAAATTCCTGATTTTTGTTCATTGCTGGATCAGCATTCCCTGAAAGCCAAATCTATTTATAGCAGTTTAATTAGGGTCCACAAATAGAAAAATTATATTCGTGAATGAATGTGGGGATCTTAACCCAGAGATCCTTTCCATTTCCTCAGGGCTTGTGGCAGGAGAGGGAATCTGGTCAAAACCAAAGTCAGGCTGATTTGAAAGGAAATATTTTTATAGAACTTTCTCATTTGAGCATCTTCCATTGTTGAATTTATCTATTATAGGTGTGATACCATCAACACACATGGAACTGTGAGGATGAACAGAATGTGTGCTAATAAATGAAAATGTGCCAGAGAACAGGTCTAGGACCTGGAACTCTCTTGTCCAGGCTGGGATGGGATCAGCCATGATTTCAGCTGGCTAATTAGCAGTCATGACTTTGTTTTAATATTTTTATAAGTAGTTTATTTAGTTATTTTATTAGTAATAGTTTACTAGTACGCCAGTGTGGTGTGGGCAGCAGAGGAGGGAGATAGTTCTACTCCTCATGAGACCCCACCTGCAGAGCTGCCTCCAGCCCTGGGGAACAAAAACAGAAGGACCTGGAGCTGCTGGAGAGAGTCCAGAGGAGACAGAGATGCTCCAAGAGTTGGAGCGATGCTCCAAGAGTTGGAGCCCCTCTGCTCTGGAGCCAGGCTGGGAGAGCTGGGGGTGTTCAGCTGGAGAAGGGAAGGATCCAGGGAGAGCTTGGAGCCCCTTCCAGAGCCTAAAGGGGCTCCAGGAAAAACAGGGAGCGGGACTTGGGCCAAGGGCTGGAGGGACAGAACCCAGGGAATGGCTTCCCACTGCCAGAGGGCAGGAGAGAAGGGATATTGGGAAGGAATTGTTGGCTGTGAGGGTGGGGATGCCCTGATACAGGTTTCCCAGAGAAGCTGTAACTGCCCCATCCCTGGAAGGGTCCAAGGTCAAGTTGGAGCCACCTGGGATAGTGGAAAGTGTCCCTGCACATGGCAGGGGGATAGAACAGGATGATCCTTAAGGTCCCTTCCAACCCAAACTATTCCATGATAGTCTATGTGTGGACAGAACTTTCCTTGAAGTCAGGGACTCTTTAGCCAAGGACAATTGTAGGACCATGTTAGAAACTATGGAGCCATAGTCTGCAAAACCTGAGTAATGCCAAGGAAATATTGAGGACCTTTTAGCAACTTTTGATTGTCTTTTCATGTATTGCACTGTTTCACAGATACAGAGGATCTGTGGAGGATTGTTTCTACTAAAATCCAAAAAATCTAAGGAGCACAGGCCAGGCACTGCACCTGTCTGAAGCAGACTTTGCCTGAAGCTGAAGTTGAATGTCAAGTCCTCCAGGATATGTGTTGCTTTCAGCTCATACTGGTTCTGTTCAGCAGGGAGCAAAGTATATTGCAGATATTTCTCAGGCTTAGTTTGGAGAATTTAGAGAGTTTTGTCAGTTGTGGATGGAGCAGCATTTGGCAGTTTTGAGTGGAAGTCCCCCCTGTTGTTTGGTTGTGAATTTGTGTTCATGAAAATTCTGACAGCTTGAAAATCAATAAAACAGAAGTAAAAATGTCTTTCTTACCAGCTGGCCTTCTGTTAAAACCCTGAGGGTCAGGAAGATAAAAAAAAAATGACATAAAGACATCCCTGGCCAGCTTGGAGCAACCTGGGAGAGTGGGAGGTGTCCCTGCCCATGGCAGGGGGTTGGAATGGGATGATCTTTCAGGTCCCCTCCCACCCAAACCGTCCTGTGACTTCATAATCCGTATCCTCCAATTCTAATTTTCCAAGTGCCTGAACACAGTTTTAGTCCACTGATGGATTAACCCTGTAAATATTGACAGTTTTTTGGGGAATGGGTTGTTTTCAGCTGAAAACAACAGGAAGCTGAAGTGAACTTCCAGCCCATTCAGTGTTCACTGACAATCTCCTCATGTCTCTCTAAGACCAGGTTTTATCCTTTTTACTGCAAGCTCTTATCTCTGGAGTGACGATGAGCTTGGAAAAGTCATTTATTCTTTCTCTTGGCAAATTACAGGGAAAGCCCTTCTAATTTTTTTCTAATTCCATGGGGCCAATGTACTTCTGAGTTTCTGGAATTACTCAATCCAGTTTGTAGGTGAGAATTAAAATGTTTTCACATGAAAAACTGCTCAACAAAAAGCCCCAAATTTGTTTGATTTGCGTCGTCGTTAAGAGTTGTTCTTACTGACATGTTGTTACTTATGTGTTGTTGCTTTCTTCCTAAGGTTCAATGTATATTTTGTGAAAGTCCTTTTAAATTTTCATTTTTTTCTTTTACTATTTAGTGCATCTAGGCAGGAAATACTGGAAAAATTGTAATCCAAAGTATGAATGACAAGAAAATGAATTATTTTATCTGGCAAAGATCTTTGAAACGAAAGCATGAAGGCATTGGAAGACAACTTGAGTACTCTGAAAATATTACTTTCATTCAAGCCCATCTCACCTCTGAAAGTTTAATTTTCATTTTAATTTATTGAAAGCCTCCCCATTTGAAGTGATAACTGCTCCATACATCATCTATGTCACTCACTCTTTAAATGAAGGCAGCCTTCAGGGTTGGGGCAGGGTGAGTTTATTTGATCTTATGAGATGTCTTGTAATTTTTCTGACTCTTGCCCCACCTCAGGTGGCTGTAGATCATGTTTGGAACACCAGCTCTAGCTAAAAAGGTTGAAACCTTGCTTGTATTACTCCACTCTGGAACCTCCCAACAATTTCCCTCCTAAAGCTCTTCTCTTGAGGCTCAGGCCATTCAATCTCTCTAAATGAAACCAACTGACTCATGGCACCTCTTGCTCCAGCTGCAGAAAACTCTGATTTTCCCTTCTCATTGACTGTTGATAAATGTTTGATGCCAGCTGGGATCAGGACTCTGCCTCCCTGGTATTGCTTTCAGGGAATTTCCAAGGCCTGGTTTATTTAATTTATTTTTACCTTTTTTATTCCTTGGGGTCAGGACTAAAGAAAGTGAAATAATTCACCTATTGAGAAAATATTGTGGTATTTTTTTCCCAGACAGTATTTTGTGAACACAAACCTGTATTTTGAGTTCAGGCAGTTTTGTTTCTTGCCACCCTTATTGATGGTGAATCTTTGTAGATTGAGAAATGAATGTGGGGATGCCAGTGGAAAGGGTCCAAGCTGGCAGAGGGCAGGGATAAGTGGGGTATCAGGGGAAAATCCTTGGCTGTGAGGGTGGGGAGGCCCTGGCACAGGTTGCCCAGAGGAGCTGTGGCTGCCCCATCCCTGGAAGTGCCCAAGGCCAGGTTGGAACAACCTGGGATAGTAGAAGATGTCCCTGCCCATGGAAGGGGATGGAGAGGGATGATATTTGAGGTCCCTTCCAACCCAAACCATTCTGAGATTCCATGACTTTATGATATAAAAAACCTTGTGGTTGAACACCAAACACATCCTCCCAGCAAAGGAGAGTTATAATTAATTATTTATGAATTATTATGATTTTTTCCCCTTGCATGAGGAGGTTCCTGTCAAAAGTAAGGATTTCTGCTCTGTATTGCTCTATATGTGTGTCGTGTTGGGATCTGCTGATTCATCTCCAGTTTCTCTCCTGGGGCTTTTAGATGATATTTCTGAAAAATAAAAGCTGTGAAACTTCCAGGTTTAGTCAATTGTACAGGTTGACTTTCAGAAATGAATCTTCAAGTTTCAATAGATCTGTAAGAAATAAACAGTTGTGTTATGCAAAGCATATATTTTATTACATTTGAACTTGTGTTTTTTCCCCTTCCAGAGAAACATCACGTCAATGGAAACAGAATGGTTGAACCTTTCCCAGAGGGAACACAGATGGCTCTGTTTGGTAAGACAACACTCTTACAAGAAAAACTCTAAGCTCTGGAGCTTTCCTGAATGCCAGATTTCTTCATTTCAGCCTGACTCTAACTTAGAGTTTTAAAATCTAGGCTTCCCTTGCCATTTTCCAATCCCTGCCATCAGTTAAAGCCTCTGAGCATTGGGGGTGAAGTCCAAGACTCAGATGAAATACATTAATAAATATGTTTTCTTCATTATACCAACAGATAATTGAAACCCTTATTTTATTCCATAAAAATAAAATTATCTATGATTATTCCTGTAAGATCTTTCATTAGTTTAAGCAGAATTCTGAAGATGATCCATGATTCTTAAGCCATGCAAGGACTGTACTTGCAGAGTTGTTATGATTTACATGACCCAAACTAAATCTGCTTTGTATTTGACCTTGTGAGTAGTCCTGCAGAATTTCTGTTGGGAACCATCAGAGCTGGAAAAGTGGCCAATTGGAAAAGAGATGTTTAATTTCACTGCATTTTTCTGTTTTCTATGAAAATGTCATTTTTTGAGCCCTTTTGTAAAACTTGAAAAAACATCTCTCTGCAGAAATTATTCCTGAAAGAAATACCCTAAAATAGATCAAAATCATCATTTTTTTAACCAATATATGGACTTTACCTAAATTTGAGAATTGTCCCTAAGGACAAGCCTTTGGAATTTACTGGGGAAGAAAAAAGTGGATTTCTATGATAGTTATTTGTAAAACTCACTGTTACAGGGAATGAAAAATTTCCTAATTCTGTTTGCATGATTCAATTTGGTTGTTTAGACAGGATTTAATTCTCTATTAACAAATTCAAGAAGGCACAAAAGTGCCTTAGGGAATTTATTATATTCTATTAAATGTTTGTTTATCTGCGATGTTGAATTAAATACCAAATTACTACTTGATACATATTAATTCAATACTCCAAAAATTATCTTTTCAATTGATGATTGAAATAAGTCATAGTAAGTGTCAACTTCCCTGTGGAACTGTTTGTCTAGCAGAAGTGGTTTTTGGGTGTCAGTTCAGTTTCCAGAATGATTTCTTCAAGTTCTCTTGAAGGTCCTCAAATCCAGTGTTGCCTTTCTGTCAGTATCTCCTTGTTTGTGGATTTTGGGAAGGTAAAAGAAAGTCTTGGAGTGGTGATTGATGTATAATTTCCTTTGGAGCAAATGGAAAATGATTGTACTTTACCTTCTGAATTTTAAAGTGGAGAATTTAAAGTTAAGATGGATCGAAAGAGTCTTCTTTAAATCTTTTACAGCAGGCAGGGTCAGAGAGTTGAGGGTTCTGCTACAGCCTGATATTGATGCAGTCTTTAAATATTTTTTTAGGAACAGAAGCTTTTTTGGTGTTTCGATTTCCTGTGTGATGGTCAGATGAGGTTTCCAGGGGTTGTGAGGGGTGTTGTGTGAGTTCTTCCCTTGGTTCTATCACTGCTGATTGCCCATGATTTGTAAAATTTCATAGGATATAATATCCTACCTAAAGAATTCCGTTGTTAGAACACAAAATCTTGTTAAACAGCCTGTTTTGAAGCATTCCTGAGGAACTCTGTAACGTTCCTATCAAGCCTGGGAACTTCCACCATTTTTAAATTGCCCTGGATTTTCCACAAGACTCTGATTGCATATGTTGGGCTGAGTGGTGAAAACTCAGGCTGCTGCCACCTGTGCTGGGAAGAGAAGGAAAACCTGCACACCCTTGGGTTTGCTATTGGATCTGCAACAGAACAGTATCCAAACATGATTCTGATGATAATCCTTGGCATTTATTGGCACTGCCATCCCATTCCAGTGTGTGCTGTGGGAACACAGTTCCCTTTTCCTAGCTCCAAGGGGACAGTGTTTGCTGGCTCTGTGGGAATGGGAATGAAAGGCCAGGTTGGACAGAGTCTGGAACAACCTGGGACAGTGGGAGGTGCCCATGGCAGGGAGTGGAATGGGATGAGCTTTAAAGTCCCTTCCAACCCAAACCATCCTGTGGTTCTGTGATTCTAAAGGAAGCACTCAAAGAAGAAAACCATCCATTAGCAATTCTTCTTCTTGCATTATTGCTTATCCTATCCATGGATATTCCTGTTAACAGCAAGTGCTTTGTGTCTGGGCACTCTGTCAGCTCAGGGGAAGAGCCTGAGATAGTTGACTTTCTTACTCAACTTTAGCAAGAAAGGGCTTCACACCCCTCTCCTCCAGAAATATCCTTTAATCCTTTAATTGGGATTACACAGGGACAAGTCTGAAAGAACAGGAGTTACTTAGGAGCCATCCCTGTCATTGCCCAGAGAAGGTGTGGAGTCTCCCTCCCTGGAGATATTCCAGATCCATCCTGTGCCATGTGGTCTGGGATGCCCCAGCTGGAGCAGGGAGGTGGGACCAGGGATCCACTGTGGTCCCTTGCAACCTGATCCTTTCTGTTATTGCTTGGAAAGACCTACAAAAACTAAAAGATGGTTGTGCAGCTACAGCCTATTTGCAGGGAATTTTCCTATTTCTTGGATAGCTTTAGATCCACCAATAAAATAGCAGCATAGAATGTAATGCTGGGAGGTAAACACTGGTCCTTTCACCTCCTGAAAACACAGGGGCATTGAATTCCACAGCTCCTTCTTCTGCAAAACTTCCTCAAGATGCTCTTACTAATGGTGCATTATTTATTTCATGGTGTGACTTCTTGTTTTGATCAAGGGACAGAGGGAATGTGCCTGGGGCTTTGTTCCTGCAGTTTTCCTGTCTGTAACAGAACCTCCCAGATTACAAAGGACAATTTAAATTATCTTGAGACTCTGCCATTGTCTGTTCAGCTTCACTGGGCCCACAGAGATGCACCCATTGTTCACTGGGATAAAAAAATGTGTCCTGGTCCCTACAGTGGTGAAAAAGCCACATTTTCAATTGTGAGGTGACTCTTTAATGGAAATCTTTTAATGCTGCTCATCCAGTGACTTCTTAATCCAGCTTCCAGCTGATTTTAAAGCATGAGGAGCACAGGAGGTGCACAGGTATCACTGGAGACACTGTGGAAGGTTGTATCAAAGATCAGTGAGTCCCTTGAGGTCTATTCCCAAGTTCAGTGACTTGCTCAGAATAACACTCCCTGGAAGTGCCCCATCCCTGGAAGTGTCCAAGGCCAGGTTGGATGGGGCTTGGAGCAACCCGGGATAGTGGGAGGTGTCCCTGCCCATGGCAGGGGTTTGGAATGAGATGATCTGAAAGGTCCCTCCCAATGCAAACCATCCTGTGATTCTGTGTTTCTATGAAACTTGAGATGTTATGTGTTTGTGTTGTGGATGATAAAGTAGAAGCCATTAAATAAATGTCTGCCCCAAAAAGCCTTCTTCTAACTTTTATGGCCATGGATCGATTCACTTAAAGGTATTTTGCCTTTAGAGACCAATTTTGACCCAAAATCTAATAAAAACTCAAAATCGAAACATATATATGGGGGTTTGATAATGTTTTGAAAAGGGTCTCAATTCAGCTTTTGGATAGGGGGTAAAAAACAAATCAAATGCTTCAAAGCTGCAGAACAAGTGCAAGTCTCAATAGTCTTTTCATCAGAACCATTGTAATTCTTTGCTTATTTTAAACACATTTATATGCACTGCTGTATTTTAATAACATAGGATAGTTGGGGTTGGAAGGGACCTTAAAGATCATCCAGTTCCAACCCATTGCCATGGGCAGGCAAATTATGCCCAGAAACGTTTCTGATCAGGTTTCTGAATTTTAAGTACTTCTTCTCCTTAATAACTGCTGCTGTTGCAAGACTCCAGTTTATCCCAAAGCACCTCTATATTCACTGAGCTTTCCATGTTCCCTTTTTTCTCTAGGAGGAAGCATCCTGCATATGGTGCATTCATAGAAAGGCTCTTATTTACCTCCAGTAAAATCTGGCAATAGTTCACATTTGTAATTATAACACTTTCAAAATATGGGGCTAAATTGAGTTGCATTTGCTTGACATATAGTGGCTTTTCATGGGATAATTGGTTTTCTTGATGTAAATAAAGACAGAAATAGGATGTTAAGTAACTGATAATTATAATTACAGATATTTCAGAGCTGGGAGACAGATCCAAGCTTGGTCACCTTCTGCTCTGCACTTATTAGACAGCAGCACATCCCAGTCATTCCACAGAGCTGGAGTGTTGTGCTTTGCTGTGGCTGCCCCATCCCTGGAAGTGCCTAAGGTTGGGTTGGGCAAGACTTGGAGCAAACTGGGATAGTGGAAGGTGTCCCTTCCCATGGCAGGGCGTGGAATGGGATGAGCTTTCAAGTCCTTCCATCCAAACCCTTCTGTTTCTATGACAGAGGCTTGATCAGAGCAACTTCTCAACTAAAGGCAAAGAATGTCACTTGGGAGTGGGATGATGTGTTTAAGAATGGATAAATCTGTGCAGTTTCTTTTACTCACTCCTGAAACACCTACTGGTGGCCAAGGAAGATAAAAACATGTGTTAGGAAGTCCTTTGGTCTAAGTTTCAATTATAATGTTTTTTGTGATGAGCTCTTTTCACCAGGAAGAGAAAATCGCAGGAAACAAAGTCTGGCTGCCAGGAGAAATACCTTTTTTTTTTTTGTAGTGAAAGTAGAACAAACAATTTTTCTTTTGTGCTCAAAGAAAAAGAAGAAAACTTTAAACCATGCAACGTGTCAGAAAATATTTCATCTCTGTCTGAAGAGAATTTAGGACTTCATGATGTTGGAACAGGTGTGTGTGCTGTGACCCAAATGTAGGAGAAACATCTACAGAGATATCACCACATGTTACTATGATCATGTTATGGAAGAACTGAGAGCCAGAGGGAATGTATTCCAAAAGGGATTCGTCTTTCTCATGTTAGTTCTCTTTAAACATCTTGAAAAAGGGAAGGTAGTGCAGTAATGGGCTGGATTTGTAGAGCTCTGAAGCATTAATGGTGTCCTGTGCTCACATGGGGGTGGAAAAATGGACACTGAATTTCTGTAGCTCTGGAATAAGACAAAAAATGTGTAAAGATAAGGCAGAACAAAAAGGAATGGCTTAAAGAGAGGCTGCTCTGTCCCATGTTCCTATTCCTACCTTTGGAGTATGTTTGTTAGGAATATGTATTCTTACTTCCCATTTTCCTTTCTCCTGTCTTCCAGAACCTGACTTTTTCTCTTTGCTGCCTCTTCCAGAGAACTGAAACACAACCCAGTTCCCCAGCCCTGCTCTCAGGTCCTGCTTCATCCTTTTTGCCACCTCTGCCTGAACATGGAATCCCAGAATAGTTTGAGTTGGAAGTGACCTTAAAGCTCATCCAGTTCCGCCCCTGCCATGTGCAGGGACACCTCCCACTATCCCAGGTGGTTCCAAGCCCCTTCCAACCTGGCCTTGGACACTTCCAGGGATGGGGCAGCCACAGCTTGTCTGGGCAACCTGTGCCAGACCCTCCCCACCCTCCCAGCCAAGAATTCCTTCCCAATATCCCATTTCTCCCTGCCCTCTCCCAGTGGGAAGCCATTCCCTGTGTCCTGTCCCTCCATCCCTTGTCCAACCCCCCCCTCCAGCTCTCCTGGAGCCCCTTTAAGCACTGGAAGGGGCCCTGATATCTTTTGAAATAAGAATCTCAATATTCAAATTCTCTTTTCCTATGGAATATTGTGGGCATTGTGCAGTAAATGCTGCTCTGATTTGCTGGAATTATACATCAGCTTTGGGGGGAGTGCAAATGGGCAGTTGCAGAGCTCTGTGCAAGACAAATCCAGATAAAAACAAAATGCTTCTGCCTGGTTGGTCTCACCAAGGACATTTCCTGACATTTAAAACCACTAATAAGGGACAATAAAGTGTCCCTAATGCAAAGTGAAAGCTGTCCTTGATCAGCACAACCCCTCAGAACATTCTTTTCTTTCAAAGGAGCCACATCTCTTTTTCCTCCTGAAAACAAAAGTAATGTGGCCTTCAAACACAATCTCTGTGCTTCTCCATCAGGGAGTTTTTTATGTTAATTTGGTTTCTTGAGGTAATGAAGAATTCAGCTTTGTGTGGATTTCCACTTAGAGTGGATAGTGCACATTAGTGAAGATCTGGAGGTTTTTAAAAGTCCCATTGCAGCTTTTCAATCAGCATCATTCACCTCAAAACAACCTTTTAATTATGTTTTGGAGACTTTGCCACAGAAAAGAGTAGAAGAGACACAGTTAATTTTCATGAGTTTGGAGATAGGGCTCAGTAATGTCCAACAAGAGGAATTGTCTGCAAGAAGAGTGTTGTTTTTCTATTTATCTGTTAATTAATTTTTATAATTTAGTTTGATTTTTATGGCTTTAAATTGTTTCGATTTCATCAGTTTATAGTTTTATTTTCTATACAAAAAGTCAGCACAAGCACCTGATGACTTGAGCAATTGCAAAAGCCTTGCAGAGAAGTAATTCCTTGCCAATAATAAATAGGAATATATCAGGATGAACATATGCTTGGCATCATTCTGAGTTGGTTTGAGTTTGAAATCGAAGTAAATCATCCTATTAATGACTGAAGGCTGCCCTTCTCAGATTGATGCTGCTTTGCAGGAGATCTATGTGTCTGTGTGTGCTTGTTTATGTGCTGGGATGTACACATTTACCATCAGCATTTATCCCTTTATTCCTCCTACTAAAGCACAGACTGCTCAGGATTTATTCTGTTCAGCCATGACAAAAAATGTAAGGGGGTTTTTGGAGGCAGAAAATGGTGTTGTTTTGATAATTTTAGACATCCTGTGACATTCACAAAGTATTGTCAGTGCATCTTGCAGATCCTAATGGATTTATTCTCACAAGGCTGCTGTCACAGCCTGGCAATTTTAGAACTGGGGATGTGACACTGAGCAAACAGGGTCTTATGCTGAAAAATATGGATTACTTCTTATTGGGTTTTTCAGTTTGGGAAAAGTTAGAGTGAGTTTCCTGTTTTTCAGGTGTTTTTCCTCACCTGATGAAGTTACTGGTGGTCCAAATAAATGTATCATTAAATATCTTTGCTTAAAATCAAAGATATAAAAATCTTCATCTGCTTCCAAAATACTTACTCAGAAATACTCTTGGAGCTTGGAGGATTCAGGTGGAATAGAGTCATGGGATGCCAGAATGGTTTGGGTTGGAAAGGACCTTAAAGTTCATCTCATTCCAACCCCCTGTCATGGGCAGGGACACCTTCCACTATCCCAGGTTGCTCAGAGCTCCTTCCAGCCTGGCCTTGGACACTTCCAGGGATGGGGCAGCTACAGCTTGCCTGGGAAACCTCTGCCAGGGCATCACCACCCTCTCAGGGAAGAATCTTGTGACCAAAAGCCTTTTTATATCTAAAACCCAGGCCCAGTTCCTTAATGTAGCAGCACAATAAATTGATCTTGGGTTTATTTGGCTCCAGAAATCAAATCAAATTAAAATCTCTTTATCTACAATGAGGATAAACCCATCACACCAGAGGAATCTGAATGTAACCATTCTGATTTAAACCCCTACATTACCCCAGCAGGTTTCACATCCCAGAAGAGTCAAAAAAAGCTGGATGAACTTTAGGCTGAGGCTGCAAGGAGGCTCCTCCTTTGGATACCTGCTCTTTCTACATCCAAGAGCCTTTGGATGCTGTTCCCAATTACAGACACATTCCAGCATTTCACTCGAGTTCTGTCCTTTTGCCTCAAACACGTGTCTGCTGCTACATAATTCATAACATGATTCTCAATAATTTCCAGTCAAGGTTCAAGCAGAAATGTGTCACACTAGGATTATATTCTTTATGAGCATAATGTTGGATTTAAGCCAATGACACACCAATAAATTTTATCTCCAAGCCTGACATATCACATGCTGTTTTCCCTGGCTCACAAACAAATAACTACGGCTGCTTCAAAATTACTTACAGTCAAATCAGAATTTTTTTGTGATTAGGTCTTATCTGACTTGGGAAACTGGTCATTTTATTTCTTTCTTCTAGAGGCTGAAGTGTATTTTTTCCTACATTTCTCAAGTGTGTCTTGCACAGAGAGCCAGGTCAGAATTCTAAAATGAAAATCTGGAATATGATGCTGTTTGAGCCTCTTAAAAGATAGAGTTTTGACTCTTTTTTTGAGGACAAAAGACTTGTGTGTGTCACCCAGAAAAGCAGAGCCTGTACCAGTCAGCAGAGCTTGTCAGTGAAAATAATCTCATATGGGCATTACCTGAAATACAGGGGTAAATACTGTACCCTTATTATTACAGAAACATGTATTATACATAACTATTTAATAATGCAAATATTATTTTATAAATATGCACTGGGACATAAGAGGTTCTGGGAGCAATACTCTGGGAGCAGTTCTTCCCAGCCAACATCATCCAGACATGAGCTTCATTTAATCTCCACTGTTTGTGTTCCTGTGTGACAGGAGGTGTCCAAGCTCCCATGATGGTCACTGGAGATCCAGGGTTCAGTTCCAATGGGACAAGATGATCTTCAAGGTCCCTTCCAACCCAGGCCAATCCCTGATTCTGTGCTCAGTGCACAAATAAAGGTGTTGTGCCATCTGAGATGCCTTTTGCAGCAATTCTGCACAGGACTGGCAGGGGAGTGGCACATGTGACAAAAGGCAGAGCTGTGTCCTTGGAAGCTGGAGATCAAGGAAAGTTTCACATACACATCACCCTTAGGTTTATCTGCCCGTGGAATCCCTAAGGAAATGTATCTAAAATCCCTGAGGATGTCCTACAGAAACCTGGCTTTCATCCCCTTGTTCAGGAGAGTTTGGATCTCTGGTGATACCTGGGTCATCCCTGCCAGCCCCCTGTGGGTGTAACAAATGCCCTCAAACGGCATAAAACATTTGCAACTTATTTATGCTTATCCCTCTGCTCTAAGTGAATGGTTTAGATAATGTTTGACAGAACCCACAGAGGGTGATTTATTCCTCTCTGAGGCAGATTTTGGGAACTGACCTCCAAAGCGTTTTCTCTGACTGGGAGAAATTCTTGAAGATCATTTTAGATTATGTGCCTAAAATCTACTGGGATTAACTCCAGTCTGGTGAGTTGAAAGGACCCATGAGGTCAAGGTAAAGATTCAGAGGGAAGATCAGAGGGATGGAGCACCTCTCCTATGGATCTAGGCTGAGAGAGCTGGAGATGTTCACCTGGAGAAGAGAAGGATCCAGGGGGACCTCAGAGCCCCTTCCAGAGCCTGGAGGGGGCTTATAAAAAGGAAAAAAAGGAGGAAGAGGAACTTTAAATATATGGGCAGATAGTGACAGGACAAGTTTGCTTCCCACTACCAGAGGGCAGGGTTAAGTGGGACACTGGGGAGGAATTCTTGGCTCTGAGAGAGGTGAGGCCCTGGCACATGCTGTCCAGAGCAGCTGTGGCTTCCTCATCCCTGGAAGTGTCCAAGGCCAGGTTGGAAGGAGCTCTGAGCACTGGGATAGTGGGAGGTGTCCCTGCCCATGGTAGGGGGTTGGAATGAGATGAGTTTAAGGTCCCTTCCAACCCAAACCATTCAATGATTTTTCAATGAGTAATGAGAAATAATGATTAAAAGATGTCTGTTAATCTTTTTTTTCTGCTGAAAAAGATTTTCCAACTTGATGAACATTCTAAAAATGGCCCCTGACCTGCTTTGAAGTTGTATGTCCATAAAACCCCTAAACCCCAAAGGATTCAAAGGTATTGATTTCACAGGATGCTGTAAAAGTGGGAGCAGCTCTTTCTGGCTTGGGATGGATATGGGAGATGTTGTTGGGAAGCAGGAGGGCAGAAGGCACAGCATGGAATGACCTCTCACTCTTTCCACCCTGCAGCACCACAGCTCATCTCTGTAGTGCAGTACCAGACTTACCCCAGCCTGGTTGGACAGCTCCAGTTATCCAAAACACATTCCTGCAAGGATCTCTGACAGAGCCAGTGGCAGCTTCAAGGCTGGAGAGGCTGTTCTTTGGAGGCAGAGTGTGTCTCTACAGCCCTGCAGCTCAGTCTTCTCCCGACCACAGCCAGAGTGCAGAGGATATTTTGGCATATCCAAGAAAACCATGGGTTTGGGGAGTTGCAGGTCATGGACTTGTGAGTGATGGCAATTCCTTTGCTGAGCCATTGATGTCGTGCAGACCCTCTGCCTTGGTATTCATTAGAGTTTATTTTCATGTTTTTTGGGAATGAGTGAGCAGCCTAAATGGTAGATGACTAACCACATATATATTTGGCCCCTGTCTGCCCCTCTGGATATAAATTAGTTTTCCTCTAACAATCTTCTCTGGTATTTTCTTGAGTAATTGTCTTTTTTTAGGGGTGGATAGGGAAGAGTTATTCTCTTTTTGCAAGTGAGAACGAGCCATCATTTCATTGGCTCCCAACAGATGAGAAGATAACTCATGGAACTTCCATATTTCCATTAAGGACAGCTATGGTTCAAAATAGATGAATTTTAATGATCTTCTAGGTGCACTTAGAAGACATTTATTAGTTTGGAAAAGGGTTAAGAGGAAAGAAGGACGAAAGGGCTGCCTGTTGAATGGGCTTGTTATTTGAATGTAATTATTTTTTGCTCCTGAGCAATT
Source organism: Serilophus lunatus (assembly GCA_013399895.1). Classification (NCBI taxonomy): domain Eukaryota; kingdom Metazoa; phylum Chordata; class Aves; order Passeriformes; family Eurylaimidae; genus Serilophus; species Serilophus lunatus. The sequence continues at coordinate 814,158 of VXBA01005352.1, forward strand.
ATAGATTGTAAGCTTAAATAATTGTCAGGGTGCCTACAGCTTTCTATTGTTGTCTGAAATCTAAGGCTATAAATATAATAAGTAATATGAGATTACTTTTTCTGAATGTGTCTATGGCATTTCATTTAACTCAGCAATAGTTATCAAATAAAAAAGGGAAAGAAAAGGCAATTTTTCTATTCCTTGCAGTAAACAAGCTCTGTAAACAAGTTATTATTTTCTGCAGCATGGCCCTAAAAGTGATTCCTCTTTTGCTGGTAACAAAACGTGGTGCTTTGCTTTCATAACAGTAGAATATAATTTGTTTTGCTTTTCTCTATCTCAAGCTCCCTGAGGTGGCCGAGAGATTAGAGAGAGATTTTCACAAGACAAGGGTAAGGCTTTGCTATTATTGCAGAGATGAGTTTATATGAAAGATAGAGTTTCAAGAGAATCCAATGGATTACACAGCCCTGATGACATCTCTTATTTTATGTGTACATCAAGTTCTACTTGAGCAGCAGAGCACTAAAGTGTGTCAAATGACCGAGGATGATCTAAAATGAATCTCTGCCAAACATTGGAATGCTTAGAGGGAAGGAAGATCATGGAATGATTTGAAAGCCTCAAATCAATGGCTGAACTAAAGATGTGGTGCTTTGCAATGAAGCAAATAATCAGGTTGATGATAGGACCGTGTAGCTCTGGCTCAATCTCTCCAAAATATTATTGTAGCAGTGGTTCCCTTTATCCCTGACGGGCTTTTGAAACATAATATATTCACCAATTGCTTCCTTCTGCAAAGGAGAGAGTAGGGTGGCCAGACACAGGCATGATTTATTCCTTATTGACTGTATGCTTGGACATTCTGCTGTGCTCATCATATTGAGGGTCTGTATCTGGACTGGGGCAATGCCCAGGATCAATCCAGGCTGGGGATGAACAGATTGAGAGCAGCCCTGGGGAGAAGGATTGGGGGTGTTGGTGTGTGAGAGGCTGGACATGCCCCAGCCATAGGCACTGACATCCCAGGAAACCCCCTGTCCTAGGCTGATCCAACAGTGTGGGCAGCAGAGGAGGGGGGAGATCCTGCCCTGCTGCCCCCTCAAGTGAGACCCCACCTGCAGAGCTGCTCCAGCTCTGGGAACAACAGCAGAAGGACCTGGAGCTGCTGGAGAGAGTCCAGAGGAGGCCACAGAGATGCTCCAAGGGCTGGAGCCCCTCTGCTCTGGAGCCAGGCTGGGAGAGCTGGGGGTGTTCACCTGGAGAAGAGAAGGATACAGGGAGAGCTTGGAGCCCCTTCCAGAGCCTGAAGGGACTCCAGGAAAAACAGGGAGAGGGTGTCCCTGCCCATGGCAGGGGGTTGGAATGGGATGATCTTTCTGGTACCATCCAGCCCAAACCATTCTGTGATTCTAATACTAAGATTTGGTTCTATTTCTGGACACTTCAGAGGTTTGTGAAGGGCTTCTGATGCTTCTGTTCATCACATTTTTGTTGTCCAATAATTTATTTGGTAAGAGAAATTAAAAAGAGTAAAGAAGTAGTTCAGAATTTTGACCAGAAACCCTGACACTTTTTCTGTGTCCTTGGCACATTTCAGTTTTCTTCTTTGTGGCCAAGGAACATCAGGTGCCCACAGTACTCCCTAAGACTCCTCTTTAATTGTTCAGATATGAAACACATGCAGTTTTAATCCCAACATTTTGTATTTAAGGACTTATTGTTCTTACTTTGTCAGCAGCAATTCTTTTCTGCAAGTCAGATCCATTTTTGGTGCAATATTGCTTCGGATGTGAGTCAGTTGTTCATGGAAAATGATGCCAATTGATCCCAGCCATGAACTTTCACTCAGTTGCATTCCCAAATCCCCAGACATGAAAGGAAACAGGTGTTTATTGGTTTCCAATTCCTGAATGAAAAAGTTTATGACAGTTCTCTTTGATGTTCATGGAATGTGCTGATGCAAATGACCCTGTAAATGGAAAACTCAACTTTAGGGGACGTTGCTGTTTTGTCCTACATTTGTACCCAGAACCCAGCACAGTGAAATTCAAACCTCTCACAAAGGCTTTATGTACTGTGGGTTTGAAAATAGCAACACCACTAATGATGGAAGTCAGCTTCAGAGAGAAAATCCTTCACAGTCAGAATTCAGGCCTGAATTCCCAAAGCCTCCTGCTCATCTCCTGTTTGCCCAGCTCTACACCTGTCTAAATATAATGGAATTGATTATTTACACAAAGCCAAGTAGACAGAATTCATTCATTTTTATAAGTGAAACTCTAGTGTACTAGACTAGATCCTGAGCTGGTCTAGTGGAAGGTGTCCCTGCCCATGGCAGGGGAATTGGAATTAAATGAGCTTTAAGGTCCCTCCCAACACAAACCATTCTGGGATTCTGTGGGGATTCCATGATCGAAGACCAAATAAATCTTTTACGATGGAAATCTTTAGGAATAAGACATTGAACTAGTTTTTGGATGAATTCTCTGTTTATTGTTAAACATTTTGATTCCTATTGTCCCAGGCTTTGTCTTCATAGAATCACAGAATGTCCTGAATTGGAAGGGACCCACAAGGATCATTGAAGTGCAACTCCTGTCCCTGCACAGGATTCCCCAACAATCCCATCATGTCCCTGAGAGTTTTGTGCAAACACTGGAGCTCTGGCAGGTTTGGTGCCATGACCACTTCCCTGGGGAATCTTTTCTGGTTCTCTCCTCAGCCTCCCAAATTTCAAGGCTGCCAGGTGTTACATCTGGCTCAGCATGTTTCAGCAATCACAGTGTTCTGATGTATTTTCTGTGTTTTCCACATTCCTCCGTTGCAGATAAATTCCACCAGCAGAAGGTGAATTCAATGGAAATTGCTGTTTTTAATCCAAACTTTTACTGAAGATTAAAACCAAGCTAAATTTGGGTAGGAAAGAGAAAATTGTTTTATTATGTGGTGTTTCTATCACTTTAGAGCCATAGGATCTTAGAATCATGGAATCATTAAGGTTGGAAAAGACCTTTAAGATCATCAAGTCCAACCATTAAAAGTCATGGTCATGGCATGAAAAAAAAGATTTAAACTAAGACCTGTTAGTTGTGATCCTTTGGTCAAAAATCCTTTGGATTTTTCCAAAAGGAATGCTTTGTTTTTCTTTGAGACCACTCATTCCTCAGTTACAGAGCATTTAAAGTAATATTTAATATATTACAGTTCATGTGAGGTTAAATTATTGTGGGAAAAATGCAATTTGCAGTGATTAGGAATGAAGAGTGTACCCCAAGACTATGGAAAAAGAGAGGGAAGAGCTGTAGAGGTTGTTGGCTTTATGCACTCTCACAAGTTCTCCTCTTGAGAAGTGCATCATTTAGAGTATGATTATTTAGACCCAGGATGGGTTTTTGAAGAGTCCAGGTGCAGCTCATGGAATGTGTCACCAGCACAGGGACATTCTGGGCCACCTCTCAAAGGTGAGAACATTTGGCCTCTGCTACTTTTGCATATTCTCCTTCCAGTGTGTGATGAGAACCTTTCACATCGCCATAAATGATTTTTTTGAGTGGGCTGTATGTGGGAATTAAAGGCAGGTTTTCCAACAGAGAATTTTGATGATGGAATTTTATTATGAGGAGTCTCCAGAAAACAGCTCTATTGATCTTCAGAATAAAAATTATCTAAATACTCCTGTTAAATATGTGGTAAAGAATTCCAGGGCAGTGAAAGAGGCCACCTTTGATAGTGTTGTGATGCACTGACTTGTGTCTGTCCCTGCTCTCTGCTGGTTAAGCTCAAAATTGCATTTAAATAGGAATATCTGAAACCTCTCGTGTTCTGTGAAGTTAAGAGCAACTGTGGTTTGTGCCTTATTACCATTCTTGATATTGGCTTCAGCTTTGTTTAAATCCTGTTGACTTGGTATTATTTATAACTTGTAACACACTTTCATGGGGGAATGAACAAACACATTTTGTGAGTTTTCTGTATTCGACTCTTGCTTTTCCCAGTTTGAGGGCTGTTGTCTCAGGGGTTTTTTTCCCAAAGTCATCCTTATGACACGTTATTTCTCGTGCTGAAAACATGGCAGTTTGTCTCCTGACAGTAAAATATTCCTTTCCCGTGATGATAATCTGCTTTTCCTTTTCCAAGAACCCTGATCTGTTGTGCAGATTTCATACAAACATCCCTCCACACACAAACACGTCGCGTGTCAGGAGCCACCGCTCGGGCAGGAACCAATTTCTTGGGCTTTTGTTAATTTGAATGAACATGAGGCTTCTGCTTCTGCTTCTCCTATGGAAAAAAATAAAAAAAAAGAGAAGCAAACCCAACAGTTTCCCTGGGAATTCATGCAGTGTGAACAGAACACGTCTTGGCAAAATGGTGAGCCAAGAAATTCCTCTTTAGTTGCTCTGTTAGGCAAACTGCATTTTAAATTTCTTGCCCAGGGCTTTGTTTGACTTGCCCCAGGCAAGCTGTTCAACATATTTATCAACCCTGTTGTAGCATTAGAGCCAACACTTATCGAGGAAGATCATCCTCTTAATGCCATCTGTCACCAGGACTTTTATTTCTTTCAGCTGAGCTTGTTCTCCATTTCAGTTCTTTTTTTTTTTTTTTTTTTTTTTTTTTTTTTTTTTTTTTTCATATTCCTCTCAACCATTTCTTAGTTGATTGTTTTCCAGGGATCTCAGATATTCTGTGGTTGCTCAAATGTTCTGGGGCTGCTGGATGTTGAACCCCTGAGGATATCAATAATACAACTTTGCTTGAAGTCCTGAGTGATAACATTGATCCTATACGAATCCAGATGGGTCCCCAAGCCACCCTCCACATTGCAGTGTTATAGAAAAGATGATGGTGCATTTCCATCTGAGTCTGGAATTCTGTCCAGATTCTTGACAAGAACTTGAAAAAATTCTCAGAACAAAGGCTCTGGGGTAGTTTAATGATGTATTTTTATCTTGAGGACAAGGCTTTGATCATTTTAGGTGTTCAGGCCCTTGGTAACAGTTGTGGAAGTGCACAGATAACAGGAAAGTGTTCAACAAACCTTTATTCATTCATTTTACGTGGGATTTGGGATCCAGTTTACTTCTGGATTTGTGTCCACACCTGCAGTGGAGCCAAAGGTGCTGACTGGAGTATTTCCCTGCAGAGAACAAAAGTTAGTCTTCTGGAAATCTGGTGTTATGGAGCTGCAAAAAGTCAAGAAAAATTATTGCAGCCGGGAGAACGACTACTGTGTGTAGACTGGATGTGCTGGATGTTCTCCTGGGCTGCCAGGATATCCTGAGCTGATTGTCCAAACAAGGAATATCATAGAATCATGGAATGATTTTGAGTTGAAGGGACCTTAAAGCTCATCTCATTCCAAACCCCCTGCCATGGGCAGGGACACCTTCCACTATCCCAGGGGGCTCCAATCTGTCCTCGGACACTTCCAGGGATCCAGGGGCAGCCACAGCTTCTCTGGGCAACCTGTGCCAGAACCTCCCCATCCTCACAGTGAAGAATTCCTTCCCACTATCCCATCTCTCCCTGCCCTCTGGCAGTGGGAAGCCATTCCCTGGGTCTTGTCCCTCCATCCCTTGTCCCCAGTCCCTCTCCAGCTCTCCTGGAGTCCCTTCAGGCTGTAGAAGGGGCTCCAAGCTCTCCCTGGATCCTTCCCTTCTCCAGATGAATAGAACACCCCCAGCTCTCCCAGCCTGGCTCCAGAGCAGAGGGGCTCCAGCCCTTGGAGCACCTCTGTGGCCTCCTCTGGACTCTCTCCAGCAGCCCCTCCATAGAGATCTGCTGTTCCCATCACATCTTCCTTGCTGCCAACTTGCCCATCTTCTTCTAGGGGAGGGAACATGGTGGTGCCTCCCAAGGTCTCGTCCTGACCTTCTGTGGTGAAGCCACAGTCCCCACTCCAACCTGAGAAGTTCTAAAAATTAATGGTCTCCACAATTTCAGAGCATAAATTATCCCTTTGGCTCAGTGCTCAGAAATATCAGTTCTTGGACTGACTTCAATCAATCAGCTGTACCAACTGCTCTCCACAATTTTTTTTTAGGAGAAAAATGCCAATCACACTCAGTGTTTGGCAGAAATGTATGAAATGAGCATTATTATATAGGTATGGAACTTGCTGAGGTTCAATTTATTCCTTCCAACCGGGGTGGAGAGGAAAAAAACCCCACCATTTCAGTTCAAAGCAGCTGAGCATTTCTTTCTCCAGATTTTATAGAGGGAACTAAATCAATCGTATTCCACACTTGGGCCAAGTCCTACAGTGGCCAAGAGAAGCAGGATACTGGCAGCTGTGCCTGCAGCTCCCAGGGAAATGCTGGCTCGAGCAGGATGGATGGAGGGAGCTGATGGGATGTACTCTTGGCTGTCCTTTCCTGCCTCAATGTATAGGAGCAGCCTGTGCCCCCAGCTCCTGTTGGCTGGGTCCTGGAGCACTGGAGCAGCTGGCACAGTCATTCCTTCCAGGCTTTGGGAGCAGAGCCTGGCAGCAGAGCCAGTCTCCTCTGGTTGGTGTGCTCCCGAGCTTTGGATAGATCCTGTCCCGCTCCTTCCTCTGATCTGGGCTTAGGGAAGAGGTTTTGCAACAAACTCTTTGTTCTTTCAGTCCCAGCACGTTTATTTTTCTGAGAGTATATTGAAAACTGACATTTCCCCCCCCTGCTAGTGGAATATATTCCAAAAATCCTGTTAACAGAAGGAGGAGCAGGATCCATATCCTTTGCAGTTCATCTTCCACAGTGAAACATCGCTCCCGACCTGGCAGGGGAACAGCTCCTTAATCTGCTGCATGGAAAAGTGTCTCGGAGTGTGGGAGTAGGGATTGCAGGCAGAGGGCCAGGAAAGGCTTGGCATGCCAAGGAAATAATGCATTCATTCTTCAAATCATGACAAAAAAGAGTCTTCTGGATGTCCTGTTGGACTGCTGGGAGGGCAGGGAATGAGAAGACTTGGAAATAAAGCTGGCAGGAGTGAAAGGTCAGTGGATAGTGAGGCAGGAGTCAGGTGTGTCTGCACCTGATGCCAGGATGTGGCACAAAGGGAAAGGACAAAAGGCATTAAAAAAAATATTCCACAAAGGAATGTAGCATATATGTGTATATATTAGAGAAAAAAATGAAAATTGGCCAGGATAGAAAACAATCCACCTGCTGTGAGTTTCTCTAAATAAATGGGATAAATGGAAGGCAGAGAGTCCCTGAAGCATCAGCCTCTTCCAGCAGCTCTGGAACTGGGAAGTTAATGGACGTTAATTAGTACAGAGTGGGTGCAGCTTGTGAGGTTTGAGTTTGGATCAGGAATTACCCTTCTGATGCAAATTTACTGCTCATGCTCATTTGCATAATGGAATCCTAAATAGGAATTTACATCAGGGAATCTGCGTGGAGCCAGAGTAGGATTCAAAGATGAGACAGGAACAGGCATTGGAGAAGGGATCAGAACAAAGGTGAGGAAAGGGCACCTTTGAGGATCTTGGAATTTCCTGTAGGATTGGGGAAAATATCTTGAATGTTGAATAATTTTCTGGTGAATTTTCCAATCTTTTTTTTTGGTGCTTTATGATGACTAATTCATGCAGTACACAAAATAAAGGATTTAATAGTATTCCCAGCTACAAACATTGTTTTTAGGACAGGTAACTTTGGAATTAACAATTTTACTTTGGATTCATCTCGTTCTGCATCTCCTACTGAGCTAAGCAGATCAGTCACTTTTTATAGTTCTGGAAGAGAAATAGGCAACTTTCAGACACAAATCTCTGCATTTTGGGGGATTTGAGTCAACTTCAGGTTCAGAGGCTTCTGTAATGTCAGCACATGGGGTATAGATTGGTTCCTCTTGCCTTAAAATGTTCAAATGGGGCTGTCTGGTGAGACCCCACCTGGAATTCTGTGGTCCCCAATGTAGGAAGGACGTGCAGCTTCTGGACAGAGTCCAGAGGAGCCACAGAGATGCTCCAAGGGCTGGAGCCCCTCTGCTCTGGAGCTAGGCTGGGAGAGCTGGGGGTGTTCAGCTGGAGAAGGGAAGGATCCAGGGAGAGCTTGGAGCCCCTTCCAGAGCCTAAAGGGGCTCCAGGAGAGCTGGAGAGGGACTGGGGATAAGGGATGGAGGGACAGGACCCAGGGAATGTCTTCCTACTGCCAGAGGGCAGGAGAGATGGGATATTGGGAAGGAATTCCTGGCTGGGGGGGTGGGGAGGGGCTGGGCTGGAATTCCCAGAGAAGCTGTGGTTGCCCCATCCCTGGAAGTGTTCCAGGCCATGTTGGAGGTGGAACCACAACCTGGGATAGTGGGAGGTGTCCCTGCCCATGGCAGGGGGTGGAATGGGATGATCTTTAAGGTCCCTTCCCACCTAAACCTTTCCATGATTCCATGAGCCAGTTGTATATCCCGTGTCCAGGAGCATTTTCCCTGCCCTCAGGATGCCTTTCAAGAAAGTCTCGTGTCTCTCCTGAGTCCTGTGTCACTCATGTGCCTCGTGGAAACAGATGTCTTGAATGTCCCAGGGCATCTCAGATGACCCTGGATGTCTCCTTTTGGCAAATAAAATAACCCCTGGATGCCTGAGCTCCTGTGCAGACCTGGGCAATGTGTTTAACACAATCTGTAAAGCTGGAAACATCTGGGGGTCAATTCTGCTCACTTTGTCTCTGAATATTTCCTAATTTATTATCTCTAATTTATTATCTTTTTATTTTGGAAGAATACTTCAGTTTATGGTAACAATTTCTGAGGAATATGCAAATGATCTGGGTTGCCTATGGAAACACATGGCTGACAAAAAGATGTTCAGAGGATCTATATGTGTGTGGATCCATAAAGAGAATTGCTTGAGAAAATGGATGTGGATTCTAGAAAGGAATATGGGTGCTATCATTTATCTCCCAATTATATGATTATTATTATTTACAGGGATGATTGAACATTTAAAGATTCCTGTTTGAGTCTGTTTGGTTTTGAAGTTCAAAAGCAAAAAAAAAAAAGTCTTTAAATACCTTTTGAAATTCCAATTAAGAATCAGTCAAAACCCATCACCAGAAGAATACTTTTTGTTTTGCAAATTAGCAATTAAAAAGTGACAAATATCTTCAATGCTTAAACACTCTTCTGCAAAACCCATTATGTCCAAATAATACTTTTTTTCTGGGAGCGTGAGGATGTTCCCTTGTATTCCCTTTTTTCCCTTTCTCTTAGGAATGCCTCTGGAAGCTCTCTATCTAACTCCAAAGCTACAGTCACTTCACCAGTGCTAGGGATTATGTAAATTACTTCATGAATAGTTTAAAATCACATTCATGTTTTCTAGTTTCAAATTATAACACGGGTGGTTTATTTGGCTTTTATGTTTCTTTTCTTTCTGTTTTTTTTACCCTTTTTCTTTTCCTCTGAATTTTATTTAATTATTTAAATTTCTTATTTAAATTATTTATTTCTTCAGTTTTCATGGTAATAATTAGGGAAAATCAACTTTTTTTTTTTTTTTTTTGTACTACAGGACTATGTTAAGTCTTGAATTGCAATTATTTCCTTTTTTAGTAGTTGTTGTCCATGTTATCCATGGCTTAAGGCAGCCAGAGCTCTGGAAAACAGGCACTCCATGAGCTCACGTGTCTTAACTCTGGAATATTATGCAGGTTTTTATTGTTAATATTTCACTCCTTGTGCCAATTTCTCCGCAGAACGTGGCCCCACTTTAGCAGAATAACAAACATCAGCCTGCAATGTATTAATCCTGTGGAAAGCAATTTAGTGCTGTATTGTTGTAAATTATGTCTCTTTAGTAGCAGGTTGTTTTATTATGACAAAGATTTCAATTTTATCTGTTCTGCTGGATGTGAGGATTTATTGTGTGTGTGAGGTGCTTGGGGAATGATGAGAATAGTTCACCAAGAGAATAAAATGTCTCTCACTCAGGGAAGGGGCAGCAGAATAAATTCAGGCATAAACTGGGAGAGGGAAAATGGAAGAACCCCTGAGAGTGACGTAGGTCAGTGGATCAAATCAACAGGTCAGAGAATTACAGAGTTGTTTGGGTTGGAAAAGCCCTCCAAGATCATCCAGTCCAACCATGCAAGGCCACCACTGCCCCATGTCCCCAAGTGCCACATTCACAGGGATTTCCCATCCCTCCAGGGATGGAGACTCCACCACTGCCCTGCACAACTGTGCCAGGGCTGGACAAACCCTTCTGGTGAAGAATTTTCTCCTCATATCCAGTCTGAAATCATATTTTAATCCATGTTTCTCATACATGGATGAGACACAGGAACACGGGTTTGTTTGCACGTTCCTTGTAAAAATATCCCATGTATCCTGCCAAAATCCCTGTTGCACTACAGTGATGGGGAACATGCAGGGAACACTCATTTCCAACACTTTTACATCGAGGTTATGAAAATTCTTCACTTTTTTACAATGGACAGTCATATGGGAACAAAGTTCAGAAGCAAAACTGGAAGGGAATGTCAAGGTCCTACATCAAATTGCCACCAGCCTGATTTAGCTGAGGAACCCAAGTGTAACAGCCCTACTTATCTCTGTAGTCAAGGAAAAATAACTGTAATTTGATCATCAATTTTTATCTTCCGTGGGCTGAGTTGTCCTCCAGAGGTTCCTGCTTTTTTTCCATGGTCTCCAGGATCAGGCTGAGCTTCTAATTTATGCAGCTTGTTTGAACACCTAAATTAGAAGGAGAAATCCCAGTCATTACTGCTGTAATTTTTGGTGCATTACACCTTTAATTTAAGTTAATCTCTGAAGATTCAAAGGAAGAACAGGCCTTTGTGAGCCATCCAAGTTGGTGGAGTTCTGCTCCATTCTTCTGCTTGTACTTTGAAGGATCATTTCTGTAATTTTTTAACTTGTCCTATCTGCAGTGTTCTCAGTAGAAAACCCATCATGGATCATTGATTTCTAAGTTTATTTAATATTTAGCTTATTTTTAACTACCTTTTATATCATATGTTTTAGTAAGGGAATAATAATATCATGTTATCATTGAAAGAGAAAATACATAATCAGGGATCAGCTCAACAACCCTGGAGTGGGCCTGACACTCTAAATGAATAATCTAATAAACAGTCTCTTAAACATTTATTTAACTAAGTCATCAGGCAATTGCAAATGTTGTTTGTGTTTGTTCCCTGATTCCTTTATCCAGGAGAGTTTTGTTAATTTACACCCCTTGACAGTCTCATGTCCTTTGATAATTGGCCACGGGGGCAAACGACCCCCAGAATCTTGTCTGAACATCAGGTGTCTCTGAGCTTAAATTGCTCAACTGAAGCATTTTTCCTCTTGTATGACACATAATATGATCCATTATTGCTGCCACCTCTGCCTGAAAGCAGAAAATTAAATAACTGTTTGCCATTAATACAAATTATTGTGTTTTGACAGCTCCCTAATCAACTCAAGTAAAAATGGTGCTGCACAAATAGCACAACTGCCTTTTAAATAACATTTTTTTTGGTGTGTGCATGAGAATCCTCTTTGTCTGGGCCTTTGAACCCTCATAAGGTTTGTCCTCAGTGTTATGTTGGTATTCAGAAGCATAAATCAGCTTTCTTGGAGTCGTGCTCTGATGCACAATGGATTTTTCCATACAGTTACCCTGTAAATAATCTTGGAAAGCACTTGACCAGCAGGTGCTGCCTGTAGATGTTCCTTCCACTATGGACTGCATCAATCAATATACAAATCAATTAATATGCAAAAATTTGGCAGATTTTGACATAACTTGCATGTGTTTTATTCCTTTTTCAGGGATGGGCTGTTTCTGGGGAGCTGAGAGGAAGTTTTGGAGACAGAAGGGAGTTTACTCCACTCAAGTGGGTTATGCAGGAGGACACACCCCAAACCCCACCTACAAGGAGGTCTGCTCAGGTAACTCTTCCTCTTTGGATTTTAGGGATTGGGAGTGATAATGAAGAGTTAAATGAGTGACTGAAATAACTGAAGAGATTTGGTGTTTGGTCCACCCTGGTGTTGTACTGAAACCTGTGTCTGCCCATCCCCTTGTTGCCTCCTAATAATTACTGAGTTAATGTAACAACAAAAGGCAGGGATTCTGTTTCAAATGCTGCCAAGTGTATTCCTTGGAAAAAATGTGGGTTTTGCTTTTACTTTTGTCTGTGTCTGAGTGTGAACAAAAATCAGCAAATTTCTAATTTTATTATTGGTAATAATTTGTTAAATTTCATACAGTTCAGTGCACAATATCCTGTCATTTCCAGGTCAACCTTTGCATTTATTTTTCATTCTCCAGTACTAATAACCCATCTCTATTGCTTTCTGTGGCATAAACACAGAACCACTGGCAGCCAACTGACTAATGTTGCTGTGAAAGTAAATCCTTGGTTTCCTGGACTCACTGGTGGGAAACAGCTTGGAAGTTTTCTTTTGATTTATTTTCTTGATAACAGTTTTATGCCAAATGCTGATGTTGGTGCTTAGTGATAAACTGTCATGTGGGCTGGGTGGAAAGGGAGTGAAATGATCAGTGCTACCAACAAATCATGGACAATTTAGAAACATTGAGAGTGTGCAGGAGGGCTGCAAGGCAACCAGAAAGGGAGGAACTTGGTGGAAATAGTGAGAAATGGGAAAAGGGAGGGTTTAGGGTGGGATGGGATGGGATGGGATGGGATGGGATAGGATAGGATAGGATAGGATAGGATAGGATAGGATAGGATAGGATAGGATAGGATAGAATAGGATAGGATAGGATGAACTAGAAACAGAAGNATGGGATGGAAAGGGAAATGGAAGTTGAATGGGATGGAAAGAGAAGGGAAATGGAAGTTGAATAGGATGGAAAGGAATGGAATGGGAAATTAATTTTCCATTTGATGGTGACAACCATGCAGATGACAATCTGAAAAGGCTTTCTGGAGTGTGTGCAGGATTTGGAGCTATTTTCAGTGCTTTTGCCTAATCCATAAATACACCAATTTTTGGCCAGCATTAGACAGCCCAGGATGTTCATTCAGCACAAAACATCTTTTCATATTTTGCTTACAGATGTTCAGAACAATTCTGTTTATCTGTATATTCATAAGCTTTTCGAAATCTGCATCACTCAAGTGGCACTGGAATCAGAAGGGAAAAACTCTGCTCTTCTTCAGAAAGTGGTGCTGTACAATTACCACATAAAATATTCTGCTAACAATGATTTCCTTAAAACCAGGGCAGTTTATAGGCTGCTGGTTCAAGCTGTCAACATCTAAACAGGTCATTTTGTTTTGCTTTGAGTTGTTTTCTTTCTTTATCTTCAGTGACTGCAATGTAAGAAAAAATATGGATATGTTTATTGTCTGATATTAGTTAGAAGGCTTAGTGAACATAAGAGCAGATTAAACCAATTTATAATTCAGACAATTCTCAACACATTTCTAAAGTATTTTCTCTTGTACTCAGATCACAAATCTTAATAATTAACAATAGGATATAAAAGTATTCCACGTGGTCTTTGTTTTCTGCTTTGAGTTACATAAAATTTGTTGACTGTGAAGTTGTTTTGTGTTTCCTAAGCAGCAAACCCACGTTTTTATGAGGGACAGTCCTACATCTTGCATATCAATTAGTCTTTTGACTGATTCTTTGATTGAGGAGTTCCAGTTCTCCTTAAAATGTCTTGTCTTCCCAGGGTCATCCAGAAGACTTCCAAATAGGTGATGGGAGAGGGTGGAGAAAGGCAAAATAATTTCTTACTCTGTTATCTCCTCTTCCTTTGGTCAGCTGGTGACTTACAAAGTTAATTCCATCTCTGCTTCATCTTTAGACTGGAAGGAGGGGGCAGGACAACCAGATAAGCCCAGACCAGGCTGATGGTTGACCTGTTGTTGCTTTAGGAATGCAAAGGTGTGTGGAGGGTTTGACTGAGTGATGTGGGGTTTATTTTACATATTTCTGCATAAACAATGAGGTCATTAAAGCCAGAAGATCTGACTGGCATTTTTCACAAGTTATTAATAACAATATATACAAAGTGTAACATAGGAAAAGAGTCCTTGTCTCCTCAGATTTCCTGTTCCCTGCAAAATACAGATGGATGTTCTGTGCCAAACTATTAGCATATTTGTACAATCATGGAATGATTTTGGGTTGAAGGGACCTTAAAGCTCATCTCATTCCAAACCCCCTGCCATGGGCAGGAACACCTTCCACTATCCCAGGTTGCTCCAACCTGGCCTTGGACATTTCCAGGGATCCAGGGGCAGCCACAGCTTCTCTGGGCAACCTGTGCCAGGGCCTCCCCACCCTCACAGGGAAGAATTTCTCCCCACTATCCCATCTCTCCCTGCCCTCTCCCAGTGGGAAGCCATTCCCTGGGTCCTGTCCCTCCATCCCTTGGCCCCAGTCCCTCTCCAGCTCTCCTGGAGCCCCTTTAGACTCTGGAAGGGGCTCCAAGCTCTCCCTGGATCCTTCCCTTCTCCAGCTGAACACCCCCAGCTCTCCCAGCCTGGCTCCAGAGCAGAGGGGCTCCAGCCCTTGGAGCATCTCTGTGGCCTCCTGATGTTGAGCCAGGGCCTTACCTTGCCTGACAAACCCTTCAGTTGGACATTCCAACACAATTCCAACATGGGTCTGACCTTCCCTCATCTCTACATTATATAAATGTATAATCAAACTACAAATATTCCCTTCACTTTCTGTAGCTTATAAAGGGATCTGAAGGTTTTCATGAACAGAAACTAAGTCCACAGGATTAAAGTTTCCAAGCAGTAATGAGAATGGCTCAGAACAGTTTCTTTTATTATTAAATCTCTGTCAAGAGAATAGATTCCTGTTGTGCCTTTGTCTGTTCGTTTTTTTTTCCTTATAAGAACAGGATATAGGCATTTTAATGACTGTGAAGAATATCAGAGTTCCCCATGCCCTTGATCTATACAACGTGCCTTGAAATGATTGGCCAACTGCTCCACCTCTCCCCTTTTTTTCTCCCATTTCACCTGTGAGGATGGAAGGAAAGGTCAAGCAAAATACAAAATACTGTATTGATCAAAGTTAATGTCATGAACTGTGGGTATTAGTGTTTTGTCTGGTTTTTTTGTAGCAATTGGAGAGCAGGATTTTCTAGTAAATATGTAATTTTATTAACTAAAACAGAATAAGTTGTGTCTCTGTAATCATGAGATTATTATCCTGGGATCCTCCTGGAATTGCAGACAAATCCTTGTTATAACCCTATAAACTATAATTTGTCCTTGATGCAATTGCTAAGTCATGAAATAAAATGAATGTACCAATTTCACTTCAAAAAATCATTTGGAAAGGTGAGAACAGATGCTGTCTCAATGTTAAAACCTTGGCAACAAAAACTCTGAGAGATGCATTAAATTTGAGTTCCTGCTGTACTGCAGCTCTGCCTACAGAATTGACATTAATGACATGTTCTTTGTCAACAGAAGTTGACCAAGAAAACTTCATTACAGCTTCAAATGCAGGGTACAGAAATGAAGTCTGTGGATTCCGTTTTAAAAGGAAAAGGCAGAACGAATATTTTTGCCTGAAAGTTAAAAAGCTCCTTGTCCACAAGGGATGGCAGTGCCTCTGCTTAGGGGCCTCTGCTACATCTTTAATCAAGGTTGAGTTCACTTTTCCATTTCAGAATTTGACTTCTCAGGGTTAATATCTTGTCTGGTTCAGGCTTGAAGAGACCAAACTGATATTTATTATTTAGACACCTGATTGTGCCTCGTGGCAGTTTTCAAACCCTAACAGCCTCTTTGCTGTCCTCTCTCCCTTCCATCTATTTATCTCAGCATTTCTCATAATCACAGGCTTAGGTTGTAGCAGCAATATAAATACTAAATATATTATTTATTATTAACAACTTTATTTGAATTGTATTCCACCGAGATGTGTTGTTTCCATCTCTCTCATCTCCTAGTTTTATTAAAGATATATATAAGCTGAAAATGTGATAGCCCTAGAGGTTGAAAGAGCCATTACAGAACAAGTCAAAGACAAAATCTTCTGACCTGAAGCCTGTAGGAAGTTCCCAAAGGACCTTCATTTCCAGAAGAGACCCTGTGCAGGACCAGGCTGGGATGTTCACATTGTCACTGGGGCTGGAACAGAAGATGCAGCACAAAGCTGCTGCTTTTCTTAAGCATCAGAACATGGTGTATTTGTGAAAATGGTGTTTCAGAAAAGCTCACTGTTGTTATTGTGGCCATTGGGGGTTTCTTACTTTTTGTTTCTGCTGTGAAGACACTTGGAAAGAAAAAAACAAGCTGCAGAGACAGTTCATTCATTCTGCCAAACTGTGCTCCCAGAATTAGTGATTGCTACAGGTGGGAACTCCACTGGAGTCACCTGTGGCTGTTCCTGTCCATGAGAACCATTCCTGGTATGTAATATTTGAAATCTCTTGTACAAACTGATACTAGGAGTCAAAAGAAAGAGGAAAACAGAGATCAAAGATTGGGAAACTGAAGAGGAACTTTGGACAAGTGCCTGTAAGGACAGGATAAGGGGGGGAATGGCTTCCCACTGCCAGAGGGCAGGGAGAGATGGGATCTTGGGAAGGAATTCCTGGCTGGGAGGGTGGGGAGGTCCTGGCACAGGTTGCCCAGAGAAGCTGTGGCTGCCCCATCCCTGGAAGTGTCCAAGGCCAGGTTGGAGCAACCTGGGATGGTGGGAGGTGTCCCTGCTCATGGCAGGGGGTTGGAATGAGATGAGCTTTAAGGTCGCTTCCAACCCAAACCATTTTATGGTCCTATGAAACCAGGGGGAAGCTACAGCCACTGGGAGAGCATAGGTTGTAGGCAGAGCAGATGGTAGAACATGTTTATTTTTTCCCTGTATTTCTTGTTTATTGTGGTTTGTTCCTGATATTTTGCTGTTCCTGCTGCTTATTCCCCAGCTGAAATCATCATTCCTGTAGTGGCCCCGGACTGAAATGCTGTGGTGTCTACATGGATATGTCTGATACTGTGTTTTTCCTGAAACTGGGAGAGTACTGCAGTTACTGTGTGTAAACATGACCTGTTTTGACTTCCTCCCTTTGTGGAACATTTTCCTGTGCGGGCATATAAAAGTTTGTGAATTGAGTCTTGTCTCATCAAGGTGATTAATGGTTTGAATCATTCTGCAAGTGACTTGCATGGTTTTTGTGTTTTGGATGAGTAACAGGATTATCTAACCACAGGACTTTAATTGTCTTCTATTTGCTCAGTTGTGTCCAAGAAGGAAAGACTATTGTAGCTCAGTTTTTAATAAGTAAAGTTATGACAATTCTGCTCTATCTTTTCTGTGCAGACTCACACACTCTCACCTGAGCTTTTTCCAGGTGAGAATGAGTTGGTTCATGTGTAAGACAAGAAGTTGATCCAGTGAAAGAAGGGACAAAGTCTTTGGTGTGCTCATGGCTGTAGTGCTCTGTAGCAACAGTCCCTGTTACTTTATCTGAAATAACAGCAGTGTGAAGGATGTTTTGAGAAGGATTTTAGGAAAGCCAGGTCATGGATCTGCTGTGAGTACAGCCATTGTAGGTGCATTCTTTTTAAGAGAGACAAAAATCTCTCAAAAGCTTTGGTGCACCAGAGAAGGCAGAAATTGTAGAGCTGGGATAGGCTGTAAATGATAATTGAGTGACAATTCTGGTGTAAGAGGAGGTAAAGGATGGCACCTACAAACTTCTGGATGAAATATCAAAACCTGTTGCTTGGTAGATCCATCACTGTGTATCTCTCAGGTTGGAAGCCCTGAGTACTCATGTAATCACAGTACTGAGCTACAAAGCCCAAGCAATGGAAAAAACTTACCCATTTTTTATTTGGATACCCAAAGGGATAGAAATTCTGCCATTTCCATGCATGAGCAACTTCCCCAAACAAGGTGCAAAACCCCTCTGAATTGATTTGATTTGTAGTACTCAGCTAGATCTGTTCAACACTGCAGTGAGATCTTTACCTCCAGAGTTCAAGGGATAACCCACAAGCCACACAAGATCACTGAGGTGCAATTCATACACAGGCTACCTCTGCTTTTTGTCAAGATCCTTTCCAAAATTGTTTCGTCCTGTCTGGAGCTCCTAACCTGGAGGTAGATCCCTCTTTTCTTGACCTCAGGATCTAAGATTTGTTTAATGAAATATGTTAGTTATTGTTGGACTAATGAGGTCACTCGAAGGTTTGTTTTGGTTTTCACTCAGTAACACAAATCCCCTTTTTATTTAAGCTCCCATTCTGGAAATTTTTGGCATATAAACTCTCATAAAAGAGAGGAAAGAAAGGGAAAATATTTTGCCATTTGAAATCTATCTGCTGTGTTTGTTCACACCGAGGATGCTGTTGATCCAACAGTCTACTTCAGCAAAAGTCAGCATGAGTTGGGTTGGACTGGGCTTGGAGCAACCTGGGATAGTGGGAGATGTCCCTGCCCATGGCAGGGGATGGGGCTGGATGAGCTTTGAGGTCCCTTCCAACCCAAACCCTTCTATGATTCTATGAGTTCTGTCTTCATGTATCTCCCAGCTTCCAAGTGTTAGTGATTTAGTCTTCAGTAATTCCTGATGACCTTTTCTGTATTAATTTGTTTCTGCATTACTTTAATATGATTTATTTCTGGCATTCACAAATAGGTGGGAAACTTGTGAGTTTCTTAGCTCCAGTACTGAACCTGTGCAGGAAGTTTTCAAAGAGAACTTGTGAAATGATATTTTGCTAAAGGTTATTTTTGTGGCAGTTATTTATCAACGTGTCTGGGAATGAGGTATTTCTTCTGAGGAGTGAGCAAAAAATATGGTTTACTTACACTCTGCCCTATTTATGAATATTCCATGGTGATGTGCCCTATCACTGTACCATCAGCAGAGCTCAGAGCAACAGGTAAGCTGGGAAGTGGAAGAAAACCAAGACAGTGGGGTAAAACCAAACCATAGATCTGCCACAGAAGATCTGAAAATGCCATTTATGCACAACAATACTGGCAGGAGGTGTTTTTGTCTTTCCCCCTAATAGTTGTGTCATTCATCTGCACTGGATTGAAATTGTGTGTGAACTGTGACTGCCAAGAGTAGAATGGTTTGGGTTGGAAGGATCATCTCGTTCCAACAGAACTAAGGGCAAACCTGATTTCCACATCAATGAGATCACTTCAGCCTGTTGATATGGATAAAGTGGCCAGTCCAAGGTGTCTGACCTTAATCCTGTACTTCAAAAGGAGGAGAAACTTTGGACAGAGCCCACTCAGAGCTCTTAAGAGACCATCTGAAAGGATATGTCCTCTTTGGCATCCTAAAGCAGCTTCTTTGGTATCTGCACTCGTGACATCCCCAGAAGAGCTGTCAGGGCTGCACACAGGGCATATCCATGGCAGTGCATGGCACAGGACACAGATTTGGGCAGGGATTTGTGACCAGTCCTACCCCTGGAGTGCTGTGGGAGCCCTGACATGGCTGTAGCCAGGCCAGTGGCCTGTCCTGGATCCAGACACTCAAACCCAGGGAGCAGTGTGGGTGCACAAACCCTGTGTGGAGGATAAAGAGTTGGGTGCAGGGCGAGTTCTGATGTGAAGCTGGCAGTGTCCAAAAGGAACCCATAGGAAAGACAGAGAAGGACTTCTTAAAAGGGTGTGGAGGGACAAGACAAGGGGGAATGGCTTCAAACTGCCAGAGGGCAAGGAGAGATGGGATATTGGGAAGGAATCCTTGGCTATCAGGATGGTGAGGCCCTGCCACAGGTTGCCCAGAGAAGCTGTGGCTTTAAGTTTTTGAGCTTCAAGGTCCCTTCCAACCCAACCCATCCTGGCTCTATGATCCTATGATTTCCTTAGTGGGCATAACTATTCCCTGCTCCTTGTGCTGAAGGATTTCTGCCATCTCCATCTAGTTGTCCCTGAAAAGTTTTTAAGCAGAACACTAACAGATGTGTTGAGTATCCACCCATAATGTTACCCTTGTTCCTTTGACTTCCTCAGATGGGACTGCTCCTACCCCACAACAGCCAAATCCAAACCTCTGTTGGGAGCCCATGTGCTCAGTGAGCTTATCTCAATTTTGGTGACAGGAGAGCTCTTCTCCCTCCCTCTCCAGAGGTGCTACAATGCCTGGAGAAGAGGAGGTTCAGGGGAGACCCTGTTGCTCTCTACCTCTGCCTGACAGGAGGGTGCAGTGAAGTGAGGTCAGACTCTTCTCCCACGGAAAAAGTCACAGTATTAGAGAAAATCGCTTCATGTTGCACCAGGGAAGGTTTAGATTGGATATTGGGAATAATTTCTTCATGGAAAGGGTTCTCCAGCCCTGGCACAGCTGCTCAGGGCAGTGGTGGAGTCCCCACCCCTGGAGGGATTTAAAAGCCATGTGGATGTGGCTCCTGGGGATGTGGGTCAGTGGTGGCCTTGGCAGTGCTGGGGGATGGTTGGACTGAATTATCTTAGAGGTTTTTCCATCCTATTGATTCTATGAATGGAAGCTACAAAGTGCTGTAGTGCCAGTAACAGGAGTGCAGCTCCACTTTTCATGGCTGGCAGATTCCCAAGGAGAAGGACCATCAACATCCACGTCATGCTCCAATTAAAACCCCAGGAGCAGCCTGAGAACCCAAGGACAGTGCAGTTAAAGCTGCTTTCCTTTCACTCACTTTCTGCTCCAAACCAGGCAGTGCCATGTCTGCCCTGCATTGAGATAATGGGTTTTTTTTAATTCATTAAATTTCTCTTAGGATTTGATTTCTCCAACTGTCTGCAGCAATCTGCTGCCTCTTCTCTTAGTGATACACTCTGAGAGGATAAGTTCTTCTTTTTTATTCTCTGCTTTACACACCAAGGTCACAGACCTCACCAAGTTCAGCATTCAAAACATTAAATCCACTTTTTTAGTATTTCTGTTCTGCTGCTGGACTATTTTAGCAGAAAGCAAAGCATTCAGAGCTTATGGAAATGTGACATTAGAAGAGAATCACTCGAAGGCATTTCAGCTACAATTAACATTTTTCACTCCTCAGAAAGAAAATAAAAATAGTTTCTAATTGAATCACTTGACTGAATAAACACTGGATTAAACCAAGAGGGGAAATAGTGAACACAAAATCAGGTTATTCACATGTCAGGGTTGGGTTTTAGTTTTCTGGGCAGATTTGATCTGTGTGGCAGCACTGTGGGGGTGTATGAACACGTTGCCTTTATGTATTTCTAGGGTCAGTAATAGGTACAGAAATGTCTCCAGGCATGAACCCTGGGCAGAGTCCAGGAGCCAATGCTGGACTTCCTCCTTCTTGCTGCTTCCCAGCCAGAAATTCCCAGGATCCATGGGTTTTAAGGACTGGTGGTGAATGTCAGTACAGACAACACACCTCAAAAAGGTTGAAAACAAGAGTAGGGCAGTTAAAAGCTTCTCTGTGCAAAATATTTGCCAGAATCTACAAGTCTAAGATTAGTCTCTGGATGTATGAAATCATAGAATCATAGAATGGTTTGGGTTGGAAGGGACCTTAAAGACCATGTAGTTCAATATCCTGCCATGGTCAGGGACACCTTTCAACCAATCTCGGGTTGCTCCAAGCCCTGTCCAACCTGGCCTTGGACACTTCCAGGGATGGGGCAGCCACAGCTTCTCTGGGCAAACTGTGCCAGGGTCTCAGCACCCTCCCAGCCAGGAATTCCCTCCCAAGATCCCAGCTCTCCCTGCCCTCTGGCAGTGGGAAGCCATTCCCTGGGTCCTGTCCCTCCAGCCCTTGGCCCAAGTCCCTCTCCCTGTTTTTTCCTGGAGCCCCTTCAGGCTCTGGAAAGGGCTCCAAGCTCTTCCTGGATCCTTCTCTTCTCCAGGTGAACACCCCCAGCTCTCCCAGCCTGACCCCAGAGCAGAGAGGCTCCAGTCCTTGGAGCATCTCTGTGGCCTCCTTTGGACTTTCTCCAGTAGCTCCAGGTCCTTCTGCTGTTGTTCCCCAGGGCTGGAGGCAGCTCTGCAGATGGGTGTCACCTGCTGTTTGTGTTTTTGGGGAGAAGGGCTCACCTCCATGGCCCATGTTATAACACTTTTCCCTCTCCTGCTGTGCCTCCTTTTGGGTTCAACCCTTTTCCAGGCAGAGGAAATGGAGATTCTTTCAAGTCCTTTCAGCCATTCGTCATCAGCCACCAGATTGCTGCAGGGAACTGTGGCAATTGCTCTGTCTTGTTTCTCTGGTCTTGTTCAGCTTTGGAGCTGCTAAACAAGAGAAATGGGCACCAAGGCTAAAACATGCATCTCATCTGGGAGCCTTGACTAAGGCACATCCCCTCAACTCTAAAGGTTAGAAGAGATTCCAACATGAGGCAAAAATTTTCCATCACTGCAAAGCTTTAAATTATTGTTTGTTTGCCTTTCTAAAATACATTCAGCTTAGCCATGAATTATCCACCTCATTGATAGGAAAGGACAGTTTCTTCCTCAGGAGGAGACTCTGGATTAAAGGAGGTTCTCCAGCCTGTTATTAATCATAGAAGCACAAAATGGTTTGATTTGGAAGGGACCTTAAAGCTCATCTAGTTCCAGCTTCCCTGCCATGGGCAGGGACACCTTCCAGTAGAAGGTGATCCATGATTTAGGATGAAGGAGTTCATGATTTATTCTGGCCATGACTTTCTTTTATTCATCCTGGAAAGGTGACAGGTACCATGGGCTAAATTGAAAGTTTGCATTATCATCAGCTGCCATGATTACACATTGTTCACTTCTTCC